>JAUESE010000027.1:3804257-3824603 GCA_032274725.1 Malacoctenus triangulatus
GGAGGGTTAAAAAAAAAGGAAGATGGTTTTAACATTTATAAAACGTCTTTCTCATGATTATTGAGGAATCCACATTTTGGATTTTAATGGTATACTGATATTAAAAGGCTTTTCTACAATAAGTTACATGTTGTCTTGGTGCTGGTACACACCTGAGGGCTCCAGGGTCACGACCTCTGAGAGGTTGCTGTAGGGACCCTGGCCAGCTTTGTTGACACAGGCCACCCTGAACCTGAAGGAGCCCCCTGCTGGCAGGTCAGTCACATTGTAATAACAGTCCGCCACCCCAGTGGCCACGATGAGCCAGTTGGTCTCACCTTTAAACAGTGAAGGGAGGAAATATGAATATTAAAACTCACCAAAAAAACAAAAAATAAAACAAAACCATGTTAGAGAATCAAGACTTCTTGTGCATTCGACTACATGCACAACGAGGCCATCAACAAGCTTCAGCGAAACAATTTTGAGTGTCTGACATTACATCTCGCTATAATAAGGAGTTCAGCAAGAAGACACTGTGAACACAGACCCTCTGCTTTCCTCTCCAGTGAGTATGTGCATGGGGCCATATTGTCCGAGGGCCTCCACACCACCAGCGCCGTGTTGTTGTACTTCTGAGGAATCTCGGGAGTGCCGGGCCGATTGGGCAGACCTGTGAGAGGAATACATATTCACCATTAGCAACGTCTTGCTTTTAAATCGACGGGCATCCAACAAACCCCTTCCACGACAGAAACAGCGTCCCAGCGCTTACGTGCAAGAGATATCGTGCAGGAGCTGGACATGGAGGCCAGCGGGTTGGTCGCGACACACTCGTAGACGCCGGCGTCCCTTTTGGTGGTTTGCATAATCATCAGCAGCTGGCGGCCGTCAGGGCAGGCGATCATGTTCATCCTGGCGTCGATCTCCAGTGGCTTCTTATCTGGGGAAACCAAACGAGGATGTTGTTTTACTGGGAGACGAAGAGATGAGGGTTGTTTTTTTATGTTTATACTTACGACATGTGTTCGAGCGACTGTGTCAAGCGCAATAAGAAACCTCAGTTGTTTACCTCCAGAAATATCTCTCTACACTGCATTCGACCCCTGTTGTCATGGTGCCATATGTTCGTCTGCGTCTACGCACTGATATCTCTCCTGCACTCATACGCTGAGAAATAATTATGCAATCTATGGCTGATCGGCCCATCTGCGATGACTCCAGCTGGGTGGCGTGGGCTCGTTCGTCACGGACGCGGTTACCTTTCAGCCAGGTGACGTGTGGGTGGGGGCTTCCTGCCGGCAGACAGCTGAGCGTCACCGGGTCCCCCTCCAGCAGGACGTGGTCTCTCAGTTTGATGTGGAACACAGGAGCGAAATCTAGAAGTCCAAGACGTGAGAGGAAAAAATGACATCGCCCGCTTGCGGTTTGTTTTATTCTGTCGTGCTCGATGTTGTGGTGGTGAAAAAAGAAATGCCGTCTAACTTTGAGCTTGAATTAGTCTGACAACAGCAAAAATGTCTGCTTCAGGAAGGGACAGAGGAAAGAGGAGAAGCTATTTTTTTAGTAGGTCTGTTTTCACTCGAATCGAAACCCGTCAATCAAAAACTCAAGAGTCACGATGTCCCTTACAGACAGAGGAAGAGAACAAAGCCCCCACTTAATTGCCCATTGCTTTCGTTTTTCAGACTCCTGTTTTTCGTAAGATGATGAAATTATGTGTGTTCGGCCTCTGTTCCTGGATCCGCTCCGGGTATTTAAAGGAAGTAAAAAGTGGACGATTATTCCCAGGAAATTGAATCCATCTCGAGGATGACTTCTCAGTCAGACGCAAATCCCTCCTGAAATCTCTGCTGGTTGCTTGGCGACTGCATGCTGACAGGTTAGCCGTCTAATCCTGTCATTCTCCCCTCTCTCGATGAAGCCAACAGACAAGTCACTGATCTACATCCGATAACGTCAATGAATTCTCCCTTGAAGCCCTTTATTACTTTACCTGTGACACAGTGCGATCACAAAGTCAGAACTTTTACCGTCGAGTGACTTACCGGAAGCAAGTTTGGAGTACTGGCGTGTCCGTAAGGAACTACTTTCTCTGGAGATTGCTGAGGGAATGTCCGGCTGTGATACGGTCTTGTCACGACGTCCTCTCGTCAGCCCCCATCTGTCCCAGCGCGATCTGCGGTCAGCCTCCACTCCTTTGACCAAAACAAAACCGAGCTTTCTAAATGAAGTTTGCGCAAATGCACTTTTGTGATACACTACGAGGTGAAGAAGTGACATTTTCCCTCACGTACCTTTAGCTGTGTCTGATTTGAGGCTGGACATGGAGTCCAGAGACTCCGACGAGGCACCGTTGCCGGCCTGAGACGCCAGCTGGTTCTGAGGAACGATGGTTGTCTTCGCGCCGCGGTTTTCCGACGTGGAGCGGCGCAGCATGGAGAGGATGGGCGTCCTCTTGGTGTCCTTGTCCTCAGACGACGCTCTCCTCTCCTCCGAGTAGCTGCGAATCCTGGTCGAGATTCCTGCCACCGTTGATTCTATTTTCCTGCGCATTGCCAACACCGGTGATTCGTTTGGTTTCTTGACTTCTTTGTCTTCACTCTCCCCAGCTTTGTCCCCTCCGCCGTCCATCCGCGTCATCTCCACCTCTTTTCTTTCCTGAGACCCTTTTCGACCAAGAGTCCACGACAGTCTTCGTCTCGAAGCAGACGAGTCGTCCTCCTTTGCGGCTTCCTCCTTGCGCTCTGCAGACGGAGTTCTCTTCAGGCGCATGGAGAGCCTTCTCATGAACCCTTGGTCCTTTTGAGCTTCCCGAAGGTCCTGGACCGACTTGGACTTCTCCTCGAGTCTTCTTGGAGAAAATTCCAACGGTGCCCCGATCGGTCCCGGCCTGTATATCTGTTCATTCGGCTCTGCTGAATCCACGGCCTGTAATTTGTCATCGTTCCTCGACCGCGAGAGGAATTTCAGACTCCTCGTGAGGGAGGATTCCCGTTTCTTGAAGCGGGACTCGAAGATCTCTTCGGAGGTTATGTCTTCAAAGTCTCCGCCGGCTGAGAGCTCTTGTTGGGAGGAGGAATGCGAGATGACTCGAGGTGGACTCGGCTCTTTCGTGATCATTTCTGGCGATGCCACCCTGGAGTACACAGCCGGGTGCTCGGTGGTGGACAGGACCACCGGTTTCGAGGGACCAGGTGTGTCGGAGGACGTGGCAACAGGTGAGGAGGGGGTTGAGGGTGGGGGAGAAGCAGGGAGGGCAACTGGAGAGGAGGGCCCCAAGGGCACATCGCTGGCAGGCTGAAGTGAAGGGACCATGATTGTCTGCATAATACTGGCGTAGGCTGAGGTGCTTCCATCCGGGAGAACAACCCGTCCCGGAAGCGACGGAGCAACATACGTGGAGGCGACACTTCCTGGGGAGTGGGAGTATTCTTCAGTTGGCCTCACTGAGCTTGTGGTCATGGTCCTCTCCGGAACACTTACTTTGTCTTCTACGTGTTCATCAAAAACATTTTCCTTCACAATTGTTTCGGGAGCAACTGCGACTCTCTCATCTTTCATCGTGTCTTCTCTCTCGTCCCGCATCATTTCCTCTTCTCGTTCCTCTTCCATTTTCTCTTCGGGTTCAGAGCTTTGGACCATACTGGGAGGTGTGGGAATTCTCTGGCTTACATACTCTGATTCAATCATGGGCTCCTCTGAGATACTCATATCCTTCTCTGAGAAACCACTGGTGCTCGATCTTTCATCGAAATTGCTGTCCGTCGTCAGCCCGTCCATCTTTTCACTGGTGGTCTCGTCAGGCCTCGTTTCTCTCTCCATCAATGACTCCTCGCTCTCTGCCTTGGTGGGACTCTCCTGCAGGACAGACTCTGGAGTCGGTGGTTTGGGTGAGGACTCCCGAGGAGTGACCGGACGGGAGTCCAGCTTGATTTGCTCCGTCAGCGCTGACATGGATATCGCCTCCTTAAGCCTCCTCTCCTCGACCTGTGCCACGGGAATCTCCAGAGGGGCTCCCGAGCGCCGGTGCAAAGCGATGGGCTCTGAATCCCCCTGGCTGAAGGACGTACTTTTACGCAGAATTTTGGGCTTCGGTACTTCGTCTCTTGGGAAATCACTGGATGCGGCGCGAGTCAATGGTGGCGGGCCCAGGCGGGCAGTGCGGCCGTAGCGATCAGAGGATATCGCCCGCTTTTCGTCTCCCATTCCCAGAGTTTCCAACAGAGGTCCCCGGAGCCCGCTCATCTTGTTGTCCACGGAGCCACCGCGAAGCAGCCGCTGCCTCATCAGCTCCAGCTTGAGCGCGTAGTCCTCCTGGCTCATCTTGGCCGTCCCCGGACTGGTGCTCCTCTTCGGCAGCTCCATGGAGACGGCCTTCTTGAGAACTCTCCGGCCGTCCTCCTGGGCTCCCTCGCCCGAGCCTTCTTCGGGTGTGATCCGGAGAAGCAGCGCGCTGTCGGCCGAGCCGCCTCGCCTCAGCTCCCCCCTTCGCCTCGCGCCCTCCGGTTTGTCGGACTCCATGCTGGAGCCCCTTCTCAGGGGTTTCCTGGTGAGCTCCGACTTTTGGGGCAACTCTGCAGGCGATTCCTCGTCCGAGGAGCCCTTGTCTTCGTCTTGCGAGGACCTCTTCCTCAGACGACCTTTACCTGCTGCTTCCACCCCAGCTTCGTCTCCTTCTTTGGCATCGCACTCCATTGGCTCCTGGGCCTCAGCGGGAGACCCAGACCATTTACTTGTTCCGTTCTGCTTCCCCGTTTCCTGCTCGTTGCTCTGAATGTCATTCAATGACATCCTCGACCCAGAGAACTCCATGTTGAGTGGCATCGGGATAAACGGCAGTTCGTCGACGTCTTCGTCAGAATCAGACGACGATGATGGCAAAGGTGAGCCCTCTTTAAGGTGTCGGGGGACGGCGATGGAGATATGACTCGAGGAGTCATTCAGCAACTCAGGGATGGATCTCATCACCATTTTAGATTTATAGCTGATTAAAGAGCGCTGAGGGGAAAAAAAAAAAAGAGACAGCCTGTGAGCTCAACCCTGGTGATGATCCAGTTCATTTTGCGTGAAGGGCAGCAAAGAAATCTCCCTCGCTCACCTGCCATTTTCTGCGCGATACAAACTTCTTCAAGGCTTCTGTACTTATGGCCTTCCCTTTGCTGAGTGTCTGGACAAGATTAGATACAAAAGGCAACTTAGAAAACCAGAAAAAAGATTTTTTTTTTCATTCTCTCTCACTGAAGTTAACTACCAAAAAAAAAGTCAAGTCTTGACGAATTATATTTTTGACCTTCAGCCACAACTTACCTTGAACCAAGGGTGTCTGAGGCATTCCTGAGTATCAGGTCGCCTGAAAATAAAAATAGAAGATTTTTAATATTTTTCATTCCTCTGTGTTTTACTCTCTGTCTCAGCTATGTAAAACTATACAAAACAAAGACAAAAACATATTGGGCTTTAATTCAATAGGTGATCAATTCCTGTGGTGAAGCGTAAGCAAATAGAAATGAGTGACTATTGAACATAACAGCCAACAAAGTTTGCTCAAACTGTCAGATGGAGGCATAAGATACGCAGTTTGCATTTTCTACACATTAAATTTCAGGAAAATGAATAAATTTGATTTAGTTGTTCAATGTCTAAACATATCAATTCAGTCATCTTCTCGTATCTGTTTGTTTACAATTACATCTACATTTCCACCATGGAGACACGTTGAGGTGGCCTCACTCACAGTCTGTCTGCCACCAGCAGCTTGATGATGAAGCCTTTGGCTTCTCTGCAAAGATCAGCAAACATGCTCTCCTCGAACGCCACGTTGTAGTTGCGGATGTTCAGCACGGAGCTGCGGTCGTTCTCTCCGGCGAACGGAGAGACTCCCGTCAGACTGGGGAGAGAGACAGCAAGTCGCACTCAGTGGCGCTCACCTCACCTCAACAGGACGCAACTCTCTGACGAGAAGGGAAGAGAACGATTCACGAGTTGGCTCATTAAACTCACCACAGGTATGCGATAACTCCCACTGGCCTGGGAAAGGTAAAAAGAGACAAATTAGAAAAAGGATGTTTCAAAGAAAGTGAAACACTCCTTGAGAGAGAAAACTGATTGCCTACCATATATCTGTTGCTTTAGAAACAGGCGTCTGATTGACAATTTCCGGCGCCACGAATTCCGGCGTGCCGTATTTGCAGTACTGAGCCTCATCGGGTGTGATCGCCACAGCGTTGCCAAAATCGCAGAGGCGGATTTGGTCGCCGAGTGGATCTGCCATGAGGATGTTATCAGGCTGTCAGAGAGGAGGGAGAGAGAAAGCACCTATTAATAGATCAAATTTAGCTTCGCGAACAGAGAAATTGCACGACGGTTTGCAGCGAGAGGTCACGACAAAAGCGAGCATCCCCCACTCGCATCTACCTTAATGTCCAGGTGTATGATGTTCAGGTGGTGCAGGTAGTCCAGCCCCTCCAGCAGTTGTCTCATGCATAAACGCACCTGAAGGATCAGCAGTGACCAATTAGAAGAATGAAGAGTTAAACTGAGGTTCGGATGTGCAGTGGGGCAGGACTTACATCGGACTCCATCACTGTGGATTTCCTTGTGAGTCTGTCAAGCATCTCCTCGTGGCACCTTCACAGAGTCATTAAGGCTAATACTAATGATCATCATGCGCTTAATCTCTTGATGTATTGGATAAACACTAACACTCTCTCACAGCTTGTTTCAATCACTGTCACAGTGAGAAAACAGTGAAGTTGACACAGTTTTTATCTAAAAAGTTTCATTTGAGAGATTCTTGAGAAACATCCTCTGTTCTATATTCTCTGCGGAAGAGGGATACAGCTCGGTGACGATGACGACGGTGTTTTTCTTCTCGAAGGCATCGTGAAAGTAGAGGAGTCGCTCGTGGTCCATCTTGGACAGCAGGTTCATCTCCCTCAGGGCCGACGGCTTCTTCTTGGCCCGCGTGGAGATGAACTTGGCAGCGTATTCCCTTTTACCTGCCTTCTGGATCACGCGCTTCACATAGGAGAACGCACCTCTGCAGGGGGACACACCAACGGATGGATGGTTTCAAGATTAGCTCATGGACATGTGATTGTCTGTTTGATACAGTTTGCCTTAATCTACCTTCCGATTTCCTTGTGGATATCATAGTAGTCGGTCAGTCTGCGCATCTTCCTTCGAATGGTGGCTTCATCGTCCACCGGGTCCTCCTTACTTTTAGCTAGAGTAGCAAACGTGTTTATAGAGATCAGACATGCACAGTCACATCTAACTGACTCCAACCCAGTCCCTTTTCCCTCTTTTACCCTCGTGAACGGTGAGTTCAGCCTTGCAGGACACGGAGCCTGCCAGGTTCCTGGCGGTGCAGGTGTAGACCCCCGAGTCCTCCGAGCGGGCGTTGAGGACCACCAGGGAGCACTCGTTGTCGTCGTAGACGAACGTGTAGTGGCTGCTCTCGGACAGCAGGATGTCGTTCTGCGGGGGGCGAGACAGCAGTGAGTGTGAACGGTGGTTCAGGTGGAGCGTTCAGTCTGATCTTCAAGCCTTTCTGAACACAAAGCTCAGTCATAACATTGTGTGCTGCATGTTTGTGTGCGTAGACGAACCATGTTTTTCCACCTGTTCCACAAACCTCCCATTTCCACACTGTTTTTATCACTTTACTAGTTTTCTATTTGTTTTTTCTCTCCTAACATGATGACAAAATTGCCATTTCAACAGTCTAACAATCTTCCAATGAGCGCAGCTCAGACCGAACCTTGAACCACAGGATGTCAGGAATGGGTTTCCCCTCCACAACCACAGCGAAGCGAGGCGTCTCCCCGGAACACACGTCCAAGTCCTCCATGATGCTCTCAAAAGTCGGAGGAGCTGTGGGCAGAGCACACCACAATAAACCTCTCAGCTGGATGGAGGCCCACTCCAACAGACCCCTCCCCCTTTCTCCCGCAGCCTAGGAGACAAAGCTGCTGCCTACCTGCCAACTCCACATTGAAGGTGCAGCTCTCGCTGCCGTGCTTGTTGGAGGCCGTGAACACCATCTCCCCGACGTCGGCGGCCTTCACTTTGAGCAGCCTCAGTGTGTGCTGGTCGTCATCCGGCATCATCATCTCATGCAGGCCCGGCTTGCTGGCCAGGACGGCTCCTCTCCTGGGCACGATTGTAGTTTGAAAAACCAGGGGCCGTGTTTGGCTCCCGCACGCATGTAAACCAGGGCATAATAATAGACTCTTTTTCCCACTGCTGTGGAATGTTTTAGAACCGCCGAGAATAAAACAGCTGCTGGTTTGTACTGTCATACTGTATTTACGTCCATCGGCTACTCAGACTGGCCCGCAATCTACTAGACAGGAACGACACACTGCAAAAAACTAAAACTAACCAGGCAAATTTGACTTATTTCAATTCAAAACTTCAAATATGACATATTTACCTCATAACTAAGCAGTGTCCAGCTTATTTCAAAGTCTCTTTTTTCAATAGTAAGTCTGTTATTTCAACAGTAAAGCTTCACTTCTTTCACTGGCAGATTTTGTTTTGCTTAATTCAAGCACAAAGCAGCTTTTTTAACTTGAAATAAGCAGGAAAATCTGGATATTTTGACTTGAAAAAAGGGAAATCTCCCTGCTAAAATTGTGTTGCATATGAATCAGCGACTCGTGTTGTCACAACATGGATACAATGTTGAATAAACTAGATTATTCAGAAAAAATGACAATGCTACTGTAGAATTTGTGTCCTTTGACATTCAATGATGGTGTAGCTGACAGTGGCAGACGTCAGTAGTCATACCTCTTCCAGCTGACCGAAGCGTTGACGTGATTGAGGGTCACGGCGATGGTGACCGACTGGTTTTCCATCACATACACGATTTCTGGCTTGTCAATAATCACTGGAGCCTCCTGAAGGTAAGGACCTGATGAGAAAAACAACAAATAAAACAAGAGAAGCACATAAATAGGCTGCTACATTGGTGGTCACGTGATATTTATCTGGTCCTGGGACTCCAGATGGTACCTCTGTCCAGGAGCTGCACCGGGTCGGTGGCAGGCGAGGGCTTGCTGAAGGCCTTGGAGGTGATGGTGAGGACCCGGAAGGCGTAGCGCACGCCTTTGGACAGCGTGGTGATGGTGTAGGTGGTCTCCTTCAGGCCAGAGGCGATGATGATCCACTGGATGGAGCCTAAGGCCTGCTGCTGGACGGCGTACATGAGGGAGCTGGGATCTGAATGGGGGGAAAATAAAATAAAGGGTTGAGAGTTAGTTTAGAGCTAAAGATATAAGGATGACTTGTATACCCAACATGGACAGCTGTTGAACAAGGCTTCATCCGGTGTTCATTGCTCACCAATAGAAGGGTCCAGCCTCCTTGGTTTCTTCCAGCTCAACGTGATGGTTTTACCCGTGATGGACTCGATGGCTGGGGTCCCATCGGGCGGGTCCGGCAGGATGTCTGAGGACGGCACAGATGGACTCTGAGACGGTGGACGGAGGTCGTCACACTGGAGATGGAGGACTGTTCTGGCTGTCAGCACTGAGCTGATAACTGTGGCATGTTAATGCCGCCAACTTGACGTATTCAAATATTTTTTCAGGAGTGCTCTTGCTTTGGACTTTGACATGCACAACTGAAGACAAACGCTGCAGAGAAAAAAAAAATGTCCTGATGTAACTCGTGTGTAATGAAACTCAGTTTGAGTTTCTCACCTCTGAGTGAAGCATTTGGCAGCAGCAGACTGAAGCAGAAGACTTTTCTTCGTGCAGTTTGTATTTACTGAAAATGTGCTCTATAATTTCATTCTGCCGTTTTCAGCTTTTAATTAAAGCTATGAAGAACCTTTTTTTTGTTTTTATTTTGCAGCTTATTGCGTTGCTCTGGAGGGTTTTTGTGCTTTACATTTCAGAAAATTTCTTCTCAAATTAAGTGGACAAAATTAACATTGGCTGTCTGTTACCTGGAGCCCTTGCTGCCGTTGCCAAGCAACAAATTTTGGAGGTAAAAACATACGCCAGGAAAAATTAGTCTTAAAAAGAGTGTAATTCAAAATGTAACATGGGAGAAATTTTTGATAAAGAAAGGAACTTGTGCATCTAATGATTCAAACATTTGCAGTGGATTAAAGCCATCAGTGAGGATGCATGCAGGAGGATGATATCCACAGGGACTTGCGGAGGGGAGTAACCTGTGACGTAGAGGTGGGCGTAGCAGGTGGCCTTGCCCACTTTGTTGGAGATGACACTCTTATAGACGCCGCCGTGGGCGTGGCACACAGAGCGGATGACCAGGCTGTGGACGTCACGGACTTCGGGAGGAGGCACAAAGAGAGGAGAGTGAAGGGGAAAGCGTGTGTTGATGGTAGTTTGAAATAACTACCGTCAAATCGAACCATCAAACACTTTTGTTCAATACAAATGCTCCCTGCCAAATATCGTGACCCAAAGTCAAAGGAAGCAGTGAAACAGAAGATGGATGGATGCTAATCAGATGGAGAAACTCACACTGTGTCATCTTCCGGTCCTCGGTGCTCTCGATCCTCTTGCCATTGTGGAACCAGGCGATGGTCGGATACGGCAGGCCGGCCACCTTGCACTTTAGCACCGCCTCCTTCCCCTCGATCACGTCCAGGTCGTAGAGGGGCTTGATGAAGTCGGGCATGGTGAAGCGCTCCACCTCATTCTCCGGCACCTCCGGCTCCTCGGGGATGGACGGCATCTTCTCCAGCTTGGCCCTGGGGGAGGGAGAGGAGAGAAGAGGGAGTGGGTGGTACTGGATGGCTGTTATCGAGAAACAAAGATGGAGGGGAGGAACCGGCTCTGACATCTGTGAGGAGATGGCCGGCCGCGGCTCCTGGATGTAGAGCTCGGCAGAGCTCTCCGCCTCGCCGTGGGCGTTGCGGGCCGTGACCGTGTAGAAACCCTCGTCGTCGTTGGTCACGTGGGAGATGATGAGCGAGTGGCGGCCGCCCTCCTGAAGGATACGGACATCCTCGCTGTCCGCGAGCGGATGGTCTGAGGAGGACAAAAGGAGCGTGTGTTCGTCTGTCACTTTCAATGGAAAGTACGCAAGAAGGGTGGCTTTCTTGCTGCGAGTAACTTATATTCTTCCTCTCGATCACACAAAAGTGAATACCCTTTCAGTCATCTATCTACACCAGCTTTATCCCCTAAAAAAAGAAAAAAAAATCTATTCAAATGTTCCGAACAAAACTGTCTCGCGGGCTCATTTTCAAGGTTTATGAATGCCAGCAACATGTTGTGAAAAAACTTCAAAGAAGAACTGTGCTGCGTCAGCCATTCTGTGCACCACACTGGAGAAGCATTTGGGGATTGAGGAGACCAAATGTTGTGCTTTCGAAAGACAAATTGTCTCCGTTCCTGCAAGATATTTCTTCGAGGATGCTCTTTTTCACTTCGCGCTTCTTAATAGACTCAGTGGGTGACAGGCCAGCGCTGCCGACGGGCCACTTAAAAGGAAAAAGAATGGGAAACAACTGCTGAAATGAATATGCACGACTTGTCGTCGTTCTGCGCAGCGTTTCTGGAAGAAAAAAAGGCTGGAACGCAACATGGGGATGAGCAGGAGACTTGAAGGATTTGATGCGGTGCCGTCCTACCAAAGTGACTCCAGACCACCTTGGGCGGTGGCGTCCCGCTGACTTTGCAGTCGAACCGAGCGTTGCGCCCCTCGATCACTTCCAGAACGTCCAGCTTGCGGGTGAAGAGGGGCTCCAGGGAGGAGACCACTCTGAGTTTGCCGCACGACGTCACCTCCTCTGAAAAAGGTTCGACCATAAGTAGTTGAAAACATGGTCAAGACATCAATCGGAACCCGGCCCCCCCTCGACGTTGACATTACACACACCCTTGGCTGTGCTGAGCTTGCACATGTACGTGCCGCTGTCGTCCTCATGCACGGAGTTGAGCAGCAGCCGGCACTTCCTGCCGTCGAAGTGCATCTTGCAGTTGAGCAGGGCGGGCTGGATGAGCTTGCCGTCAGCGAGCCAGTCCACGTCGGTGTCCTTCGGTCCCATGACGTGGCACTCGAACAGGACCGTCTCGCCCGCCTTGGCCGTGATGTCCCGGACGGGCCGGATGATGGCGAGGCCCGGCTCGATGGGCGGCGCTGGGTGGGAACACGGGGCGGGAGGTTAATGACGCCTCAACGGTGGAAATGCTCGATTAAAAAAGAACCACCGCTCACCTTTGACCTCCAGCTTGGCGTCGCACTGCTTGGTGCCGTACTCGTTGATGATCCGGCAGGTGTAGACCCCAGAGTCCGACCTCACCGCCGACTTGATGGTCATCTCGAAGGAGCCGTCTTCCGTCTCGCGCACAACGTGCCGCGGGCCGGTTTTCACCGTCACTCTGTCCCTCAGCCTGGACAAGTACATGAAAACGATCAATGTTTAGGGGAGAAAAGAAAAAAAAGGGCATTAAAAAAAAATACAGGGTAGCACCACTTGATTTATATGCGGAGCCAAGCACACACTTTTTCTATTTCAAGCCCTCTTCTGGCTGGTAACGACGATGTGGGGGTGGATCACATCGCCCAGGACTCTCTCTCTCCTGCTACCGTCTCTTAGGAGTCATGACTCATGCTTACCTAAAGACTTCTATATATACACATTTGCACTTTTGTTGAGTTTATCATGAACAATCCGCCCGAACAACAACAGGACCACAGATCGCTGTTACTGGTGAGCAGTAGAACAAGGAGGACAACATGTGGAGCTTTCTGCTGACAGTTATGAGTAATGGATCGCTTGTTTTCGTGACACTGAACTAGTTTGTTTGTTCCTGCTCGAGAGAAATTTGCAGAAATGATTCTGAATAATTGTTTGTGAAAATTACCAGTAACTGCTGATTACATTGGCACAGATTTTCAATGACTTCTACTTCATTATCTTTTTCTACTTGCTAATGTTTCATTTTTTTGCCAGAGTCACACATTTTGGATATATATTGCTTGAGACGCCTGCTAACTACCCAAATTCTAGCTAAACAATACAAAACAATCCTAATTCTACTTGAGTTTTATGTGCTTGATTTTGTTCTTGTGTCAAATGCAAAGTCTTCCCTTTCCACCTGCGAATATTAATTTTGTGACTTGTCATCTTTTTACTCCAGGTGACTTTTGTGTCTCTGGCATCTCACTTGGCGTGGCTGGTGCAATTCCTCAACCTGGCTGAGCTGTTTTTTCGACAGCTCCCCGACGTTACGACCGAAGCTTGACGGCGGAAGAGATGTTAAATATTTACTCGTCCGAAAGCTAATTTGTCCCGAGCCACTGAGGCTGATGGAGCAGTAAACGCTGCGCCACCCTTTTGGAAGGAGCTAGCTACAGTGCATGATGGCTGAATAGCAGGTTGTTGCTTGAGAGCTCATGAATACAGCCAGCTTTGTGTTCCTGAGTAGCTCCCGAGTAAATAGAAGTCATTCTAGTGTTTCCATATGAGTGCTTTATTATTTTTTTCTGTCAGCACAGAGATCAGCAGGCTCAACAGACACTGAAACTCCACCTCCTTCAGTAGAAACTGCACTGGCATGCTCACAATTCTGTGCAGTCGAGCAGATGTGTTTGTGATGATGGGAGAGTGTTGTGCATTCGATGGGTTTGATCAGCGATGGAGTGGGGGGGGGGGCAGACCTACCAATAGAGCATGGGTTTGGGTTGTCCACTTATTCGGACAGACATGGTGACTTCCTGTCCCTCGATGACAGCTTGATCGCTTATTGTTGCCTGTTTAGGAATGGGATGCAGGTTAGAAGCGGAGCGATGCAGTCCAACTGGTGGTCTGAACGATCACACAGCAGAAGAGACATTCATTCATTCAATAATATCGTGTGTACTTTCACGTGCAGTATTTGGCAACGGCCTGAGTCGGACATGCCGTTTCATGTGCCCCGGCACAGTCTCACCAGGAACGAGGGGGGTTTCCTGAACCTGGTGTCGATCGGCCGCCTGGGCTCTGGCCCTCCGTAGTCCATGGCTTCCTCCAGAGGACTGAGGTACTCTTCGTCAGATGTAATCGGGCTGCTGATGTCCATGGGCACGCCCAAATTCCCCCTGTGCTCCTGCACGGACTCTGTTCACACAAACAAACAAAACAAAGGGTTCATTTGTGTCTCCGGCTGTATCTGCCTACAGCCAGCTCCGATCGCTCTCTTTCATTTTGCTGCTGTAAATTGATTTTTGTGCGAACGCGGGAGCTCAAATAGTTTATGTATTAATATGAAAAAAAAGAAGAAACAAAAGCCTCCAAAACCCCTTTGAAATGTAATTAGAATCTGAGAGATGCCAAACGTGATATCCAAACAATAGTGGATTCGCAGTGTGTGGAGCCAGTGAGCCTCGCTGGGCAATTTATAGGTTCGGTTTCGCCTCTGAGTTGCTATGGTAACTATAAGTGAGGTTATTCAGCTGGAATATATGGCACACACATTTTGCTCAGAGAGATAATGACAAGGGAGAAGGAGAGAAATCCGCTGAAAGACAGTGCTGTGGTGGGAAGATCCCTCAAGGTGATTCTTTTCTTTTTTCTCTCTCTATCAGGACACAAAAAAAGGCTTTTGAAAGTCACAACTGCAAATTGAAAAAAAATGGAAAAAAAGCTGTAAAGCGTAGCTGCCTGTTTTTGGATGTGCCGACTATTTTCTCTCTCGTGAAGCGAAAATAATGAGTGGTGTGTTCCAACCCGAGAGGCTGATTTATGTTTAACGTCTGAAGGCATCATATCGAAATGGTCTCCAGATGTTCTAACAGTAGGACTATGAGACGAATGTGACATTGCCGGTCATGATATTCATTCAAGTAATGCTTAGTCTGTGTGAACTTCACTGATTCACAGGGTCAGATTAGTTTTCTATGAACCAAGTCTGGAGTCTTTCCCTCATCAGTGTGTTGCTCTTGGTGCCACTGGAGCTCAGCGCACCTGCTTTGACCACCAAAGTGGCGCTGCTCGACGCTCTGCCCATCTGATTAACGGCTGTTACGCAGAATTTTCCACCGTCGCTCGGTTCTGTTGACTTGATGAGCAGACTGTGGCGCTCCCCTTCCACTTTGACGGTGTAGTTTTCCACACCGGCGATCTCACGGTTGTCTTTTGTCCAGGACACTTGAATGGAGAGGACACAGGGAACATTGTGAGAGTTGCTCAGATAGCTGTGAAATGCGACTCAGTTGCCTGGAATCGTGAACGACAGAAAGAAAAAACGCGCGTTACCTTCAGGGAGAGGGGTTCCAGCGATGATACACTTTAGTAGCACATCTGCACCAGCAGATGCTACAGTGTCTTGGAGGGGGAACTCAAACACAGGGGCCTCCATGGGGTCTTCTCCAGCAGACACGTAAGAGTCATCGGAAGAATCTGCACATCAACAAAACAGGCCTCAAGTCAAGCTTTACCTTGTGATCATAGTAGATCATCATTGTTTGACAACACACAGAATTCACAGGAACATCTTTGCTAACCTAACTCTGGTGACAAGGGTCGGGGACGCCGGTTCTTCCCTTTGGTCTTCTGAGGATGTCCTTCTCTGACGCTCGGAGCGATGGGCTTGGAGTCACTCGAGCCCGCAGGAGCCCCCTCCTCCATTTTTTCATCTTCGACAATGATTGTGGGGACTCTGATCTTCGACTCTGGTTTTGGAAGGTCGACCTCCATGGCGTTCTCTGGTGAAGAGACCGGCGTCACTCTTGAGGGTTTGAGAGGAGCTTGCGGTGGGAGATCTTGCAAAGCGACGGCCCTCTTTTGCACCAGCGGACTCTCAGGTCGGCTTTCAATTTTCCTCAATAAAACCTCTATCGGTGTCTTTCTCCCGGAGGTTTCTTGTAATGCTTGAGAGTCTTGGATGTGTGGAGATTCTTGCATTCGAGTTACCCTTTGCACCAGCGGACTCGGTGGCCTACGTTCCACTTTGCGTAGCGTCATCTCTGCGGCATTTCTGCCCGGCGATTCGTCTCTTTGCTGATGATAAAACGCTGGTGACGAGGATCTCTGAACGATCTCTGTCACCGGACTCACTCTGCTCAGCTCCCTCACTGACCGTTGACCTGGTAGGTCAGATAACTGCATTGACTCTGGGGTGCCTGCAACCTCCCCAAATCTGCTCACCGTCACACTTGTTGGACTGGTGCTTGACGTCTTCTGTCGCTGTGATTTATACTGTTCTTGTGGCGTCTGCTCTTGCTGCTGCGTCGGCTGCTGACCTAACTCCTTTTCTCTCTGTTCCTTCGCCCACTGGACTCGTTCTCTTTCTTGGAGCTTCTGGAGGACTTGTGGTGGGATGGGTTCAATTTTCCTGAAAGGCTGTCGCTGCTTGGCCCTCAGCGTGAGCTGTTCAGTCGAGAAGGACTTCTTCAAATGAGGTTTTCCCACGAGCTTCTTGATGCGCTGGAGCTCTTCCGTGAACTTGTTCTCGATGTCCTGGACTTTTTGGGAGTAGCGAGGTTTCTCCTCCAGAGAAGCGGCCCTCTGCCGAAACATGGACCTGCGTTCCGCGGCATCCTCCTTCAGGGCCTCTCGGAGGTCCTCCCTCGAACTCTCTCTGGAGATGCCGAGGCGGCTCCCTCCGTCATCCGAATCCACGGAGCCGGCGCGATTGAACCCGGCCCAGGATCGTCCCGTGATGGATCCTTCTGGAATATCCAGACTTCGCCTGCGCTCCTCCAAGCCACGCACTTTCTCAAACACCTTCGAGCTGGCCCTTGTGAGCTTCGGGGAAGGTCTGCTGGGAGTGAACTCCTTCCGCGAGTACTCGCTCAGCGGCGTCTGCGGCCGGGAGTCCGGGGCGTTGCCTTGGGATGCCGGTTTTGGCTGCTTGACCTTCTCTTCGAACTCCCCCGGCACTGTGTCTTGGTAGTCAGTTGGCACGACGGCTTTTTTACGCAAGCTGATTGGAGTCGTTGAACCAGAGCGACTTGGCATCGGAGAGGTGGAGGTCCGTTTGACCAGTCTTGGAGATGGGGGAGGGAGGACTTGTGGGGGGGATTCTCTGGAAAACTCCTCTAACTGGTTTCTGGAAATAAAAGAATCAGACGCATGATTATCGAGGGAGCAACAACTGATAATATGGCAAACAATTGATACCATGTTTCCTCCTTGCCTTTTGGCGAGATCCTCGTGTCCATATACTCTGCTGTCATCTTCAACACATCTGTCCGTCACTGTGTGTATAGTATGACAAAAAATTAATATATTTTCAAAGGTAAACTATCAGGTAATGTCTACAAGGGCAAAATGTCGTGAAACTTCTTATAATAATGTAGAAGTCAACAGCTGATAATGGCCTAGTTTCCAATTACAGTGTGGGAATGAAATTAGCTGGTATAAAACATACAGTGTAATAAAAAAAAAAAGCTCTGACATATTTTGGACATCTAATTAGAGCTTCAAAAGGTATTGAAGTTAGTACTTTATTTAGCAATAAGGCAAATAAACACAAAGAGAAAATTGGACATGGGACCAGTTTTCTCGAATGACTCTCTCATCAAACTAAAACACTGAACATGTTCTCACACATATGGTATTGTAACAAAAGCCAATGGGCGTCAACAGCTACAACTACCACATATTTAGTAATTAGAACACTCTTGGATTTATTAAGCTTCCTGGTTAGACTCTCAGGTCCCCTCAAGCTCTTCAGCGGCACTGAGGAACACAGAGTGGTGGAACGCGCCTGCCGTGTTCTGCACTCTTGTTTACCCTCAATATGTGTAACTACGAGAGCTGGATGAATGCCGCGGTCCACGTGGTAGTGAGTGTATTTGCCGAGGCAGAGATAAAGATGGACAGCGAGTCATCGACTCAGGTCATCTCAGTCGGAGACAGAAATCCCAACAGGCGGGTGGGACTACATGTAGGACGTCTGTCAAAACAAATCCGTGGGGAGTCTAAGAAATCTTAATCTCGCTGGACTGAACTGCAGATTTTTCTCTTGTTTATTTTTTTTTTCTTCTACAGCTCCCAAACGTCATCAGCCTGATCTGAGGGAATTCTCAGTGACATTGAGGTGCGGTGCAAACATAAGAGCGTTCTGCCGACAAGGCGTCTACCTGTATGGACAGCCTGGTCCTCATCGTCCTCTTTGGTCTCAGGTAGATCTCCACCTTCATCCTCTGTTGTTTCCGAATCTGAAAGCAGAGCGACAATGGCAGCCTGTTGGTCAGTGAGTCACTGTACCCGGATCATTTCTGGAAACAAATCCTTTTTGAAACAAAGAGAGTTGCGGACAATACTGAACCGTTCACTACATGAATGTCATTTCCAGCATGGGAACTGATGTTTCCATAGTGGCAGAATAGGATGCAAACAGAGCACACGGTTACTATAGGAACCGGTAGACTACCCAGGCTTATTCGAGTCTTTGATGACGCTTGGTGGAACGGCGAGTGAAGCTCCAGAAGCATGTTAAAGGTGACACGCTTCGATTATGCCAAATGAAAAAAAAAAGCAATGTGTGTTGATATCAATTCGAGCACCTCCCTCGGTGGAGACACTTTTCCTCCACCAGTTGGTCCTGCATGTGTGCTACAGACTGCTGGAGGCAGCAGGCAAATAGACCCTGACAAGCAGACTATTAGAGAACTCCCACCAGTGTGGAAAAGAGACAGGTAAGCAGGTCTGAAATGTCATAATGTGGGGAAAAATCCAGGGAGAAATCATCTTGCCGCAACTCAAAGTTTGGCTTTCCTATTGTATTTCATCATCATCCGTATTTTGACAAGCTGCCGATGTCAGGATCTCAAACACAGCTCAGCCCAACATAATAATTTGCTGCTGCCGCAGCATCTTTGTCACTTGCAATTATCCCATCAACATATGCAAATGACTATCAGAGAAGGGACATGAGCAAAGTGAAAACAACAGCGTCCATTCTTTTCCCCAAAGAAATACACCATCTTTCTGTTTTACCCTCCTGAAACCAAACAATTTGTTCCAGTTGTACCATCTGATAGATATGACTGTTCTTAGACTGAGAGGGAGAAAAAAATTCAGTCATTGGAAGGACTCAAAATAGAAAGCAATACTGAGTCACTGGCATCCCAGCAGCTCTCATGAGGTGTTTGCTTCACAGTAGGTGGAATTACTTTTTTAAAAAAATGAAAAGAATAGAAAAACAAAACAAAACAGAGGCTATTTGTTGTTCCCTGGCTGTAAAAGAACACAATAGGAGAATGTTGGCCATATTGAATGCAGAAGCGAACAGCGCACAGTCTTCTAAGGAGACTCCTGTTTTGTGTGAGGGCTTCAAAATGATACGTGCTGTCACAGCAACATTCAATAAAAAAGGTGCTGCGATGAAGTGATGCAATATTCATGTCAAACTGCTACATTTAGACCCTCACGTTCTTGCAGTGCAGTTATTCTTTGGCCACGGTTATTAGCCAGATATCACTCCGAAAACGGGCCGTTTGGGACTCAAACACAGAAGAAGCACTTCATATATTGACCTTAATAACTCCCAAAATGCCTCGTTTGTAGATAGAGTTGAAGACCACCCGGATAACAAGCCACTGACACGTTTGAGGGGGTTTTACGTACTCCCAAAAGAACAGCTACTGTGGTTCATTTTCTCGAGGCGGCGAGAACGAGACAGTTCAGGGCTGAGGCGAAACTCAAGAACAGAACTCCCGAAGGAAGACGAGTGTCTTCCCGCCTCGGCCAGCTGCTCCTGGAAACAATCATTGGCGCTCGCGCCACAGCGCCAGCAGAAGGAGGCACGATAACAGTGCCAACTTTAAATGTCTGACGAATCACACAACAGTTGTCAGACGTCACATGACCAAAAAAAAAAAAGTTGTCAAAAACAAGCTATGAGAGCGCTCGGATTGGGGTCGCGAGGAGAGAAGAACGTCAACGGTTTCTCACAACAAGTTTCTCTGTTCCTGCAGTGTGTTTTAGTCCAGCCGAGCACGTTGACGCAAAAAAACAGCATGACTACGGACTTGCGAGCGTCATTGTCTCGTGATGCTTTCTGATTCGCGCTGGTCCCTGATTGGTTGAGCACACAGGTGAAGCGTCGCACTCTCCTGTCAATGTGTTCGAACTCACCCAGTAATCTAGACAGAAAGGTAAGCAAGTGGTCCCCCAGGACAGCCAAGAAGACAAGAAGCTTAGCAAGCATGGACGCAACAAACTGGCTTTGGATGACCAGCGATGGACCTGATCGGAAACATGCGGTTGTGACCGACTTCTGAACACAGTCGGGGGTCTTTAATTCGTCTCGGCTGCCTCAAACCAGAGAGGGATGAACATGTCAGGGCTGTGTTAGCAGCATGACACTGTAAGTGGCTGCATTACAGTGCATATCCCAGTAAAGTCCCTTCACAGCAGGGTTCATCTGCCTGTCACGCAGGAAG
>JAUESE010000027.1:3881474-3893139 GCA_032274725.1 Malacoctenus triangulatus
CACACACACACACACACACACACACACACACACACACACACACACACACACACACACACACACACACACAGTCTTTATATTCTCTCTCTCCCCTCGACCTGCCAGTGTGCGAGATGAACATTGCAACCTTGTTCTGTTTGGGGGTTGCGCTCTGTTTTCGATACCCACGTACACACGCAGACACACACGGACGTCGCCTCCACTGAGACTCCTGGCTTCCCCGTCTCATTAGGACGCAGCCTCCAGTGCCTCGGACCAACAGGGGGCAGCAGAGACCCTCCGCAGCGGCCTGCCTGCCTGCCTGCCTGCCTGAGAGCACTGCTCTGTATGCAAGGAGAGCGACTGGCTGGACGAGCGGGGACGATCGAGGTTAGGGGAGGGAGGAGGAGGGGGGTGGAGGGGGGCGAGAGACACCAGGACCCCCTGGCTGTGCCGCTATCTGGCTGCGAAAGATGTCGGAAAAAAAAAAAAAACCTGAGCGGCACACACGCACGCTCACAGCGTGTGTGGGTGGTGGGTTTCATTATCATTCCTCATTGTGCCTTTATGTAAATGCGTGTATATGCTGGCCCCCGTCCCTCAGAGGATACGCGCTGCATGCGTGCTCTCTCCATGTATCCTCTTATTTGCGCCCGTGGAGCCTCCTTCAGAGTGTGTGTTACGTGCGGCGTTCACGGCAGAGCTCTCACTTACGCAGTCTAAATATGACACTGGCAGTTTGAGCGAGGGCAGTTTGAGGCCTCCGAGCCTGTTTGCAGGACTGTCATCACATAAAGGCTCCTATGGCGACTGCATCCGCAGGCGTCTCATAACAGCTGTGGCAGACCTGAAGTCACGCTCACTTTGTCGGATTCAAAAAGGAGGAAAGACACTCTTGCTGCTTTTACGTTCACACGAGTGGTGCTAAAACCGTCCATCTGCTTCTACTTTTCTATATTTTTCTTAATCTGGAAGCAGCAAATAGTAAGAAAATGCGCATCAGTCGCCTACACATGTTTTGTCTTTGAAAAAGTTCATAATAGCGATTTGTTGGTAAAGAAAAAAACTGTTGCAACGATTCGCAGCAGCAAATTCTTCTCACACAAGTATATTTTTTCATTATATTATGATTATCGAACATTTCGAGTCATTTTAATTCAACAGTCGTGCCAAGAAACAGAATCATGTGCAAACAAGCGTGTTAAGCTGAGCTGTCTGCATCGCTCGGTCAAAAAAAGGGGTCATTAGCAATGATCCAATGAGATTCTGGAGGAAAGTCCGAGTGAGACGTCACCACTGACACTTATTAAAACAAAATTTCCACCGCCGCCCCCAAAAAACAAGCTGAAGTCTAAGAAACACCGCGTCAGTGGTGTCAGAAATATGTGGGCCCAGGGGACAGATTTGGTTCAATCGACCCGACGACGCGACAAACACGTTCAAACGCGCGAACACACGCGGTGACTGCTCGCTGCTCTGGCCCCGAGAATAGACGCGACGCGGTCTGTCACTTCCACGCCAATCCTCGACTCTTTATCGCCCGCGTCAGAACCCCCCCGACGCTTTCGCGCGACTCCGCAAGCAGCACGGAAATAACGCTTTAAACGCAAACAAAGTAATCGAATCAATCACTCGCCGAGCCAAACGGATGCATTCAGAATCAGCGTCGGAGATGAACGTCGGAGAGGGAAAGCTGGTAATTCGCTCTGCATTTATCTATAATTGGATATGAGTGCCTCCATCAGTATCTGTGATCAACAGCTGCTTTAAGTTTCTGCTTCGTTTCGTCCCCCCCCCCAAAAAAAAAAAACCCGCGGCGTTCAGAAGGCGACGGAACAGATACGTTGATAAAGAGAAAAAGTGCCATTTCTGACTGGAGAGGAGCGACACCAGAGCACATCGACATCAGCCTCTGTTTTGTCGTCCACTGTGTTTGCCTTTTGTTACATCACATTGACACCAGGCGCCCCAAAGTCACGCGTGTCGCTGCGGCACACGCCACTGCCAGGACTCGGTTTGTTTTTTTTTTTCGTCAGAGGCTCGGGAGAACACCTGCTGCTTTTGTTCTTGTTTCTTCTTTCAGAAAAAAGTGTCACGTTTTGGGTCCTAAAACAGAATCGGCAGCAGACGCCGTTGTTCCACCTAATGGGGCATTGTCATCTTTTACCACATGGGGAAGGGGGGAAAAAAAAGAACACGAATTAAACCCGAAATCGCGCCGTATAATTGTTAATTGACGCGATCCGTCATATAAACGGCTTCATCAAGATTCTTTACAACTCGGCTTTGTCACTGTTGAGACTATCTCAATAAAACACCCTCCATCTGCAGCTTGGTGGAGCTGCGTTCGCGTCGGAGTGGCTTCCCTTCGAGAGGAGGCGTCCTTGGCTTCGCTCGAGCGTCATGCTGACTGGGCCCGTCAGACGCCGTCAGATTGGGGACCGAGACCCGGATGTGTACAGGCTGACCTGACTCCACAGTGGGGGGGTGGGTGGGAGGGAACGGGTTCCTTGGTAGCTTTACCCTCTTAGCTCTCTGGTTCTGATTCCCTCGGCCTCAATAGGCCTGAGTAGTATATGTATGTGCTCAAGCACATACAGCAGAGCTGATTAGCAACCCTCCAGAAATGCCCCCCCCCTCCTTTCAGTGCCCCTGCTAGATTGCCAAAGGCCAGTAGGCAGAGGTTAAGGTTCAACCTGCATAACAATCGACGCGACCTCGTGTCACATGAATTTCCTCACAATGGGTTTTTCTTGCCAGGCCGCATTTCAAAAGTGAAAATGGGAATCGAATTGCCAACCTTGGAATCAGCAGGACCGCGTGCTTAAGAGCCTTGCATGGCTGCTGCTTCCTGTAAACTGTTCCAGGAATGACACAGTTGAGGTTGAGAGATCATGGTGATTTGATCCTTTCCAGACAAGGTCCTCGATTTCCCGAGACCAGTGAAAATGAATTAAAAACGGGCACCCTGTTGCTCTTATTGCACTGGGTGCAGCGCCTCAGGTACTGGAAGTTAGGACGTGATGCATTAGGAGTCTGCGTACGGAGGTCGAACACATCGTACCGTGAGAATATTACCAGAGGACAAGGAGATGTTGGGAACTTCTCTCCGATGAGTCAAAGTGAAGAAAAGATTCAAAAATTTGGGACATGATGATTCATGGTCATTTTCTGAGGTAACTTCTGTACTTAAATCGACACAAACGCTTTCTTTTATAGCTTAAATCTAAAACTCTTTGGAGATTTCAGACATCTACTTATAGATGATCCATGATTGATTGGGACTGTGTGAGTTGTTTCAAAAACCCCTTTATAAACAGCCAATCACAGTGAGGTATTTGAGCCACAGACTTAATCGAGCCTCCGCCTCTCATAAATGTCTGCAGGAGAACAACAAACAAATCTGTGTTTAAAAAAAAACTGAACCGCTCCTCCAAACTTGATGTAGCGCTTGTTTACCCGCCTTTCACAATCAAAGTGATACGGCGACATTGGAGCCAAATAAATGTAGTTTAATTGACTGGTACATAAAAATACACACACACTATCCATAACAGCGAGCACAAATATAACCGCATTGATTGTGAGCTATTTAAAATCCATTCATCTCATCATGATATCTTAATCAATAGTCCCGACTCCATGGATTGTATTCTGCTAAAATTAAAGCATAATGAGGGAACAGTTTGGTTACTGAACGTCTCAGAAAACATTTCGGAGCTCGTCCTCCAGCGCCGGAGCCTCGCGGAACACATCATCTTTAAAACGGGCTGTTTCGACCAGCTCGGTGTTTGAAATTCCAACCATACAGCGTGACTGCAATGACCTCAGTTAAACTCTGGCTGAAGGCCTTTATTGCCTGCCTGTGTCTCCCCTTGTAATATCAATATGCAATAAAGGCATCCACTTCCCCCCCCACCCCCTTCTCCCTGCCAGTCCTCCCCCCTCGGTCTGTGTGTCAGCGTGTGTACTTTGGGTTTCCTGCTTTTGAGAGGTCCAGAATCTAAAAGGATGCTGAACCTGTGGGGTTTGACCACCCTTGTGGGACCAATAAAGTGGACCCTGAACACTCAACTTCCCCGAAGAGCAAAATATGTCGCAGTGGCTGAGGTACAAATTGAAATGATGTTCGAGTTTGGTTTAGGCATTTAGCAGTGATAGTAGGAACATGGGACGTAATATGTCAATGCAACAGGCTCACAAAAATAGAGATACAAGTGTGTGTGTGTGTTTGTGTACCTGCAGGAGGGCTGGGCCAGCATACTGGGGAACTGGCACTCTCCGTGGACGCAGTAGTTTTTGTAGTGGTCTGGACATGGAATGTAGAGGCCACGGGCCAGTCCGTTTCGTGGGTCCTCTTTTTCCTCTGTTACACACACACACACACACACACACACACACACACACACACACACACACACACACACACACACACACCAAAAACCATGCGTCTGTTATCAAATTGATTTTTTAATGAGAAATCTAACATGGAACTGACACGATTAGTTAAACTCATAAGGACAGTTTGTGGATTTAGTCTTTTAAGGTTGTGTGGCAAAGGTTAATGAGCATCTCAGTGGAGGTGTGCGCTCTACCGAGTGCCCTTCTATGTACAATACTTGTGGGCACTAAATTTCGACAGGTTTTGGGCCACAAGGGGGCACTCCTGGTCCTGGCGGGCTGCATTCCTCCATCATTCAAATGTGCTCCAGTCCCCACACACCTGAATCCAACGAACGTGTCACCATGAAGCTCCGCGGGGGGAACGATGACAAGCTGCTCATTGAAATCAGGTGTGTTGGAGCTGCGACGCGCCGAAACAAGGCGGGACTTTGACGTCTGGCTGCCGTAATCCAATCAGTTCATCTGCCACCGAGAACAGGGGCGAGAGCCAAAACGCGGGCAGGTGAGCCGTCCTGGAGACGGCGCGTTGATGGCAACCGTGCAGACGGACAACATCACAACATAGTCCCTCCGGTCTCCAGGAGGGGAGGGAGGGAGGGGGAGGGGGACTTACCCGTGATGTCGGTCCGCGCGTAGTGTCCGTCTCCGCCTTTGTTTATGATGTCAACTGGAAAGGCAGAGGGGGAAAAAAATCAGACCCTGATCTCAGGTCAGTGCAACTTCCCCACCAGCTCTCATCATCCCCCCCCTTCACAGGTCACACATTCAAACTGATGCCAGCTAAGACTTCCTGCAGCGTGAGCACCTGTGTGCCTCATGCACACAAAACGAAGCCTTCTCCCTGAACAGCCAGCAACTGCCCCCCCCCCTCCGCCACTGTGGAAAGAAAGGTAAAATGAGGCAAAGTCAGGCTGAAAAGACCAGAGGGAATCATGCATTTCTCTCACCTCACTGAGGTGACATGAAATTTGATCCCTCACGAAATCTCCCTCCAATCAATGTCGTTTCGTCGCAATTCAGCGCCACTCTCAAGAAGTCCGAATTCCCTCCTCGCACCGCGTTCCTCGGACTCGTGACGCAAGAGCTGCATGTGCGACTCTTTAGTTTATTATTTATCACTTCTCCCTCATTTGATTTTTAAATCTATTTGCTCGCTCAACACCAGAGGAGCGATGAAAAGAAAGCAAAACAAAGCGGCATTTCAATGAGGTCAGACGCTGCAGTCTGGTGTGCCCGACATCCACTTAAGAAGAATCAGCTAAAGCGAGGCCTAATGAATTTTAAAAACCATCCAGAGGCGAAACTCCGCGAACCGAACACGCCGCAACCAAAAAAAAAAAAAAAAAACGATGCGTCTGATTATGCGAACAGCTGTGGCGCTTAAGGGGGGGGGACAAACACAGACGCACGGGGAGCCGGATCATCGGCGCTTTGATTGGCCCGGTGTATGGAGCGGGCAGGGCGGCTTCCAGGAATGCGGTGGCGCCTCCGGATGCAGCAGGAATAAGTGACACGTGACGACGTCGTAGGAGAAGGGAAAACATACTCTCTGCCTCTCTTTAAAGACGCATTCAAACAAGGAAGTAAACGGAATCAACAAACGCTGGTTTATTGTATCCAGGTCGTTGTGTTTTGTTGATTTTAACCTGTGTAGGAGAGAAGTTCAAATGCCATGTTGTTGACTCTTGGTCCTGACCTTATTGACTCTGCCCACGTGTAACACAAATGGAGATCCAGAGCAGAACCAGTTAGGTTTGATGGCTTTACTCCTGCATTACTTCTCATAACTAGAATTCATCAAATTGAGGTAATATCAGGTGCAGAAAGGCCCGACCTTGAATGCAACAAAGCCGAAGTACATAAATAGAAGAATGCTGGATTGTCTTTTTCCTCCCTCTACATGGAGTAGCAGTGTGACTCAGTTTAGGGATTTAAGCACAGAGATTAATAAACCGACTTTAACCCCCCTCCGGGAAAAAAAAGAGCGCCAAAATAAAAGATACCGCACTAAAAACGGAGGGATTACCATTCAGTGAAATTATCAATAAACGTGACAGCAGCAGCGAGGTGGGGTTTGGGGTGGGGGGTGGGGGAGAGATTACCGTCGCTCCTCCCAACAACAGGATTGATTCGAAACTTTGTGTGATTATGAAATGCTCTGGCTGCAGCTGCAGGGAGAAGCGCGCAGCCTGCGTTTAGCTCGGCGAGGCGCCTCGTCCGCCCCGACGCCCTCGCTCCGGCACGAACACCTGCTCTGACGGGCAGACTGACAACCCCCGCAGTGTGTGTGTGTGTGGGGGGGTGGTGGTTGTGTGCTCCAGCGCCGGCAGAGAAGGAGCGCGTCTCACCTTGGCAGTGACCCAGGTACTTGACCTCGATGCGCTCCTGCTTCTGACAGGACGCCTCCTTCACCTGGCAGGGGTTGTCGTAGGAGCGGCCGTCGGAGGCGCACACCGGGTTGAAGCTGATGTGGGAGCAGTCGATGTTGCACACGCACCTGGGGGAGCGAAGAAGAGGAGGCGTCAGAGTGGGGACCGAACATACGACCATCTCCGTGTGCGATTCTCCAATGTGCATGACTCAAAGATAAAAAAATGGGGATACTGCGAGCGTCTCCATTCTCCCAGACCCCCCCTCCCCCCTCCCATGGGGGTTGGACTCAGACCCAATTTTTGCCCAGCGATTAAAAGTGAGGGGAGAAAGAAAAAAAAAAGCGAGTACATCTTGCACCCGTCCGGGACGCCGGGCCTCGCATGGTAATCCTGTTCTCGCCGGGCTCCGGTGCATTCAGTCCCCGCACAAAAGCGAATGGATGGAACGCGGCGAACACAAAAACGGGGAGGCTGTCGGGGGGGGCGGAGGGGGGGAGGGGGGTGTTGCCGAGGCCTTGACTGACAAACGATGCACCCCTCACAATGGCAGAAAGCAATTAATAATGAAAGAGCTGTAGATAAGCTGTACATTTTAATATCGCGGACAGAATAACGGACGGAGAAAAACGCGCCATTCAAGTTCGCTGGAAGTGACATTGATTTTTTTTTTTCTTTTTTTGAGGAGACTGAAAACATCCCTTTCAATAGAAAGGAACGACTGTAAACACCAAAAAAAAAAGGAAAAAAAAACAACATTGGAAGAGTTTGCAGAGGCGAGCAGTGGATGAGGACTTTTCTCTCCTCAGGGCTGACGGCTGCGGGTGTGGTGAGTCATCGCGCCTCACAAGTGATGCTTTTACAGGCTCCTGTTTTGATGGAGAGCTCAGATAGGGTTCGGCGTGGAGACAGAGGGTGTGGGGGGGGGTTCCTATCTTGGTTGGGGTGAGACCGTGCGGTTGGTGGTCACATGGATGCAGAGCGAGGTGTTGAGTTACGCCCCAAAGAAAGGGCGAGAAACGAATCCCAAAGGAGTGATCTGGGTGTTGTCAGAACCAGAGCCTTTACTGGAATAGGGATACAAGACCAAAGCAATTGATCCATGACATGGATTAACGGATCAGGCTTACTCTGACGAACACAGACAACACCAATCTGGCTCAAGAAGGGTTTTTTCACCATTTTTGTTTTCACATTTTAACTTTTTTTTCTTCTCCAAATAATATTCAGCCTTTTATTTAAAACTACGATAAAATTTCAACCCTTTACTTTGAAATTTTAATAATCTCTTCAAACAGTGTCCTGCTCTTATTGTTGTGAGGGCATTCTCATTTTTAATCTTTACAAGTCCTGAATTTACTTGTTTTCACACCACAACAAAACACTTTAAGTATTACTCTTAATCTGTTAGGATCGCACATGGCGTCCTCTGTTTGAGGTGCAGAAAAAATCCCTTTGAATCTCACACTGTAAGTGAATCGCACCAGGGTTTCCGGGGGTAACCAACTCCGGTTCTAAGTGGACTAAACGGCTCCGGTGTGAACGCAGCCTCAGTTGTGACGGTGAAGGTTAAAGGTATGGGGCGAGAAAAATGTATTACATCAATTGGATTGCCCTACAAGTAATACTGCACTGATATTTGTGTGTAAAGCTGTGTGTGTGTGTGTTGGCATATGTGTAGTGTGACCCTAAAGGCTGAGGCGGGCCTGATCAGCAGAAATTAGCGGCAGATTGCCTTCCCCAGACAGTTGTTGCTGAGTCGCGCTGAACGGAAGAATCTGTAATTATGAATCTGTCATTATTCTCCTCGGCCTTTTCCCTTCTCCCCTGGTGCCGAGCTCGCTGTAAAGCGCAGGCATTCAGCTGTCTTACAGATGCATTTGCATACACGCCCACATGGGCACCACCCACCCACACACACACACACACACACACGCATGTGCGCCGACACCTTTACAAAGAGCCGCGGCGATTCATGGCACGACGTTGATGTTGATTGAAGCGGCGTGCAGCCGAGCGTGGCAGCGCGCGGCTACTGTTGTAATGATGGATCAGCAAAGTAAGAATGATGTGAAGAAAGGCTTCGTTATGCATCAGAGGCGACGCTGCTTATGTCGAGGCTGGCAGGATCCAGAGTACCCACATGACACCGAAGGTGAGCTGCCACCGGAGAGGCTTCGCGCGACGAGCTGCGGTCCAAAATGTCGGCTCGCTCGAGGCACAAAAACGCCCATTTTTCCACTCCCAATCAGACGCATGATGATGGCAACAATCTAAAACGATGCACTTCCAGACACAAAATCTTTAAGACGTTTGGCAACAACAGATACGGCTGTTAAAGAGAGAAGCTTTTTGTGCTCTGATGGGTGTTTGTGTGTGCTTGCTCGCCAGCTACATCGCCTTGTAAACTGAAAACACAAGAAATACACAATCTCAGAACAATTTTTTGTACGGGACTGCAAAATTCGACCGCGAGCCCCCTGGTACTGCTGGAGAGACTGAAACACACTGAAAGAAATCTGGAATCTGGAATCTGAAAGAAAAGGGATCAGGGAAACATGGGCAAGTGTGATGAGGCTCCATTTGCTGCTGCGAGATTTGACTTCAATTAGTCCCAAAAAAAATTGCTTTGGAAGATTTTTTTCCATAATTTGTGATTGTTATGAATGAATACTTTCTGAACAGCTTCATAAGTAAACCGCAACGCGAAACATACTCAGCCTGCATAGTTTGTACCACGTCAAGCACTCGTTTGGGTTGAATCCAAGATGTATTTTCAAAAAAAAAGGGGGAGAGTCACATTGACATGCTTTGACTGGTGAAACTTAAAGTTGAAGCTGTTCAGTCTCAGCAACTTTTTCCATATATTATCGTCTTGCATTTTGTGCTGTCTACATTACATCATTGCATTGATGATCGTTGTTCGCTGCTCAAAATACTCTCTTGTGTACTTCAATGGGAATGCATGTGAAAAGATGCCAAAGAAAGCATCACATATTCAGCACATTTATTATAAATTAATCAAGAGAATGTATGCCAATAAATATGTTGCATCTGGCTTCAAAGTGTCAAATTTCAACCCATTCCTGATGGATGGTGTGCAAATCAGTGCTCTAATACCACTTTGTACCACAAGATGGTGTGATGAGTCACTCCCCCCAGTGTTCCTGCCTGCCAGCAAACCCGGCCTCCAATAGAACAGAACACCAACTCTGGTGAACAGCGACTCACTGCTGCCTCCCAGAGCACAAAGGCGGCATTACAACACATAGTGTACCTTTAAAGCGGTGCCGATGTTTCACAGCCTGAAATAATCTTCAAAGCGCGATTCCTCCGAAGGCGAGCCAGAATGTTCCCTGCAATTTGGTTTTTACCTTTAAAGATTATACAACAGAGACTTTAATTTTTGCAAAATCCAGCCTAAAGACAAGATTAGTCGTACAATTAAAGCGCCGGCACTATCATAAAGACTATCTAAATGAGAATAGTTTTAGCATGAAAAGAAGCAGGCGAGAACCGAGCGACGAATCAAAGCCGAGACTTACGAGCGTCTGAAATGCCCACACATCCGCCACTTCAAACAGGGAAAGAAAAAAAAAAACTATAATACTCGCTTAGCGTCGTTACACACATGCAAATGTACACATGCACGCCAGCCACTTTAATCATCGGAGCTCTCAGGGTCCGAACCCCGTCCCAGGAGCCCGCCGCCGGTCCGCGGCTGATGTCTGGGCCCCATGCATCTTTAATGAGGCCCCCCTCTCACTTTCTCCACAATAGGCACTATACTGCCAGACTGCAGTGCGTCAACACATCCGAGCGCGACCCACAACACGCACGCACACACGCAGGCAGCCTGGCGCTGACACCCGTGTGCATGTACGAGACGGGAACCTCTTGTGATGATCCTTGTTTTAGCTCACCCCCCCCCCCCACCCATTTCCCCCCCTCCCCCTCTCGCACCAAATCATTCCTTCGCACCTTCGGCTGAGAGGTACACAGGGGTGGAGAAGTGTTAAATGAAAGTTAGTGGCGCGTGTACTAATGTGTGTACTATAACCCGAGCGTGTGCGTAGGGATACTTTCCACGCAGGATGTGTTGTATTGATTAGTTCCCAGCGATTTCCCTCCCATCAAGCCCCCCACCACCCCCCCCATCTCCAGACTGTCTGCGAGCTCCCGACTGAAAAGGCCACTTTACAGACATTTCGACACCTAGACACACACGCGCGCACACACACACGCAACACGCCAAGCAGCTCAGGCCAACGTATCCACTGACTGCCTCCTGTTGTGTACAAATCCCTTCGCAGCAAACCTCATTGCGACTGAACATAGCATTGATTTTAATAATCCTCCGCCTCAAATTTCACGGTAATCCTTTGAAAAACTGAGCGAGCAAGAAAAGCAGAGAGGGAGAGAGAGAGACAGAGAGACAGATACTGAGGAAGAGAAATAACAAACTGTAATTTGAAGCAGGAATAAAGAGTAGGAAGAGTGGAGGGAGTGGGGGGGGCAAAGAACAGTAGATGGTTTTACTGAATGGCATACACTCACTATCACCAAATAGTACACAGGGCCGAGACGTCCACAGGTGTTTGATCCAAAAATGGCGGCCAAAGACTAAAAAGTCATACAAAAAGACGATTGCCAGGCAGGACGAGTTGAATGCAGACACGTTCAGTACTCCGATTCGGATGGATGTGATCTTCTGAGGCTCTGCTCTCAGACTGTGTGAGTCAGCGCAGAGCCGGATAACGCCGTCTGCCACAATAAGAACAGAACGCGCCTGTCTGGAAATAGCAGCGACTTAAAAATACAAGAAGAAGAAAAGAAACGCTCTTTTCCAATTAAAACAGCTGGGAGGGAGGGGGGGGGGGGGCTATAGATATATGTTCTTACATGTTAATCCT
>JAUESE010000027.1:3982841-3994022 GCA_032274725.1 Malacoctenus triangulatus
TTGACATCTCAAATGCAGCTGGAGATCTGGGAGGTTTCTTGTTATCTGCCCACATTCAAATAATGGAGGTCAACGGCACCCGAGCCAAAAACGTCCATGAAAGTCCATAAAAACGTGTCAATATTCCTCCATACTGCTCGTACAATGCAATCCAAGTGTCCTGAGTGGGTAGCGTCCATAATTTACTCAAAAGGAAATCATTTCGAATGTTTTGAACTCTAGTGTCATGAACAGGCGCACGCATTCAGTGAGTCCTATCTACTACTGTTTAGGCTCCAAAAACCTTATAAATCATCTCCAGTAAATTATGGACGCTACCCACTCAGGACACTTGGATTACATTGGACGAGCCGTATGGAGGAATATTGACAAGTTTTTGTGGACTTTTATGGACGTTTTTGGCTCGGGCTCCATTGACCTCCATTAGTTGAACGTAGGCAGACAACAAGAAACCTCCCAGATCTCCAGGTGTATTTGAGATGTCCAAAAAGTGCTTCAGAGTGTTGTTCAGCATGGGGGGAGTAGAAAATGAAGGCAAATCAGTCTTTGGGTGTACTTTCCCTTTAATCTTGGGTGACCGATTACTTCTTGGCATGACGGCAGCGGGCGCGGGACGAGACGGGAAGACAGGGGGGGTCACGTTTACGCTGACCGACGAAGCGAGGGACGGCAACGGGAACGCGGCACGCGCTCAAACAGCAGACGCGCGGTCCCCGCTGACCTCAGACTCGTGGTATTAAGCCAGAAATAGCGGCGTGACCCGCTCCTTCTTTATTTCTTTTTTTCCTCCCTTTTTCCTTTCCCCGAGCGCACAGAGAGCGCCTCAGTGCACAGCGCTATCAGTGTGAGATCTCCCGAAGAGGAATGGCGCTGTAATGTCATTTATCTGCAGGCCTCTGTTAACGTTTGCTCCCAGGGAAGTACGAAATTGAGATAAAAGCCGGTGACCAATCGAGTGTCAGCCCGCGTAGTGCCTGCTCGCGCCGATGACGCGCCGATAAAAAGCAGCGGCTGGGAACACGTGCTCAGGCTCCGGGAGCTCCGGTGGCTTCATTTATCTGAGGGGGGCCCCGCGCGGCATATTCATCGGCCGAGCTTGCAAAACGTTACGCCGAAATCAATACCGGGGCTGACTGGCCCCGCGCCGCTTTTATGACGGGGCTGCTCGTAAAGTTAAGTATGAGTCATTATCAAGAACAGCCTAATTTCCCAGATCCATGCCATTAACGAGGGGCCTCGCAGTCCTGTTTGGGAACGGGGAGGGCGCGCGGTGAGCCGGGGCAGTGACACGAGGGCTTCGCTGGGAGCAATAAAAAGGGGCCCCGTGCTGCGGCACCACCGGCCCCCCGAGGACCACGACGTCTAATCCACACAATGGATTTCGATCCGGTTGATTATATAAGTTTTTTGAAATATTGCCTCCGCACACAAAATAGAAACCACCACTCGAACACAACAGCACGTCTCAGTGCATAAACTGATGAAGTGTGTTTGATCCACAGACATGTTTGCTTTTTTTTTTTACTTGCCTTCAAATCACACTGTGATCACTTTACATTGGAACCTTTTTATAGTTTCAGGGTCTAAATTCTTACTTATATCTTCATGTTGACAGACAAATCAAAGGTACAAGAGACAAATATTTCACTTTATTCTGCCTATTTACGATAAACACACTCATCTTGCATCACCTTTTGACCTTTTTGGCTTTTATATCTTTACTTTCCAGAAACTGAGATATCAGACACACAATGCTGATCTTTTGTGACTTTTGTGCAAGGATTTGAATGCATCCTTCTCTTGCTGTTCATTTGAAGACATTTCAATGACAACACACATCACTTTCACCTAAAAAGACATCAGTCTGCTGCACTCTCCCACCACCGCAACACTTCGAAACAGCGAGTTCAGAAGAAAGAAAGGCAATAACAGCGCGCGTGTGTGTGTGTGTGTGTGGGGCGGGTGTCTTACCTTGAAGTCGCAAATGCACGTCACCATGTTCCCAATTCTTAGACACTCCCCGTCGAACTTGCACGTGTTGGTGTCGCACAGGAACAGGTCCGTGTCCCGGTCGTCGAAACCTGGAGGACCGAGAGCCAACAGGAGATGTCAGTGATGGAGTGCCCGTCCCCTTCCCGCTCTGCCCCTCCGGCTACCCCGACCCGAGCCCCCCACCCCACCCCCACTCAGGGGTCGTTCATAACGAGCGCCCCGCCATTAGTCACGGCTCCCACGGCACGACGTGCCCCTGTGATCGCACACTGTGCCATTCCAGAAGACAATGCGTGTGTAGTCTTTGTCCTTAGCTGCCAAAATGATACAACACTGATTTTCTTTTGTTTTGTTTTTTTAAACACACTATTCTCTGGATGCGACTACGGGCCAGAACAAAAGGCTTCTTTTCCCATTTGTCGTTTTGATGATAGTGGAGATGAATGGTGCAGAGTGCTGCCCAACGTGCCTTTCCCAAAAAAAAACATATTTTGTTTTCCGGTTTAGAAGCATCTGCATTTATTATGTTGGGTTGTATTTGTTTGGATATTGTTTTTTCGTATTTATTTAATGACGTTCCCTTTGTAATTTGTTTGTGCACAACAGTGCCGAGTCCCGGGGCGTCGTCGTCCAGGAGAGGCGGACCCGGGGTCTGATCCGATTCAGGCTGCGTTAGGGATCTCAAATGACTCCAGCAAAGCATCCTGAATCTAATCACGGAGCCACGTGGCCATGAGACTGTGGACTGACTGGGCTCGGGGCTATTAGGCTACCTGAAACTGATTGCTCGTGAAACAAAAAATAAATAAAATAAAATAAAAAAACCCACCGCTCCAAGTCCATGACCCCTTTAGCGAAGCACAGGGGTGGACACGCGACAGAGAGCGATCTGTAAAGCGAGGCCTCGCTCACCTAAACCTCTGATTTTCCAGGTGAAAAACAAAGCGACGCACCTCATCGACGATGTCTGCGGTGCTGAATTCAAATCACTGCTCAGGCTGTGATCAGACCAAAGATATATGCACAGTCATCGCCTCATAAGTAAAACATTTTTGAGCCGGATTAGTTGTAGCAGAGCCTATTTTGGAATCAAAACTTATTACGATGATTTGATTAAATTAAAATCTTGATAAAAACATGAAGGGATCTGGCTTTGCCCTGTTTTGTTTTGTTTGTTTTGTTTTTTTAGCCTCCCCAAAGGGGGCTCCTCTCTCCTCTCAGTTTGTTTACACTGTGTACACTTGTAGAACTTAGTGTGAAAATCTAGCATTAATATGCAGCTATGCAGACTGCAGCATCAGCCTTGAGGGACATTAAAGCCCAACTGTTACACCAGTGCATTTATTAGCTTATCACTGATATATCAGTATTTGCATAAATTGTCTGATATGCAAAACAAACCCGTGTATTTGTACAAGCAGGAGCGACTTGCACTTAATCTTTTAGAGGAATCGTGTTGAAGCATTGGCTGTTTTTTTCTTCTGATACTATTTCCGAACTCTTTTGGCATTTAGAGGCATCTGTGGCCGAGTCTGCATGTGTAGGTTTCATCCCAGCAATTCAGGCGCCCGCCCTACTTTACGGTCTCCTTCCTTCTCTCACGGTCGCGTCTCGGGCTATCGCAGGCAGCTGGTTATGGCGAGCGTGTCCTCAGATAGCACCGATTAGCAGCGGACCTCAAATATTGAACGTCCAGCTATTTAACAAACTGGATTAGTGCAGTGAAAAGGAAGCGGGATGTTTCAATCCGGGGGCTGGCAGAGAAACATTAAACAGAGTGGAAAACAAAAAAAAAAAACAGGGCAGATACCGGCACTACGTGCAGCTAACAGCTCAAAAAAACATCACTTCAACTGTCCAACAGCTGAATTTAGAGGCTGTCAAACAGTACATTGGGTGGTCAAAATGGGCCCAACAGTGGTGGTGGTGGTGGTGGTGGTGGTGGTAGTGGGGGGTTAGTACTTTAGTACTGCACGAGTGAATCAGCTGTCGTTTCACACGCAAAATAACAGCAGCATGGAGGGGACACTTAGAGAGTTGGCGAAAACCAGAAAAAGGCTTCAGAAGTCATTCGGGGGGAAGAAGTGAGGGGGGGGCTTCGGCCAAATCCACCAGAAGCAGAATCACTGTAGTGAATATTCTATCACACGCTTTATTTCTTCACAAACCTTAAACTATTCATGAGTTTTGGAAAAAAGGAGGTTTGGACTTTTCCTTCGCGCCTAAAGTGAGGGATGGAAATGTAGAGTAGCCATTAGTTATTATGTAGAAGTTAGTTTGCTCTTGTTTTATTGGTCCTGGGTTCAATAATGACATCACGTTAAACATATTGAGAAAAGTATCAGGATTACCTTGTGGCTCATTCTTCAGCAATGACTAAAGTTTTGATATCTACATGCTAACCGGATGGACCTCCGACATCCACATCATGGACAGACTCAACGCTACAGCAGCTCTTTACCTGCACGCACGACTTAAGTCTGATAAATTCTCTCCCTGGAGATTTAGTCAGAGAGAAAAAGAAAATGAAAAACTCGCAGTTTTCTGCAATTTTTGTCATCAGAAGTGGGAGGGAAAAAAAGTCCATCTCGGTGGTGATGTCTCTCTGTAGCCTCTCTGCCTCTGTAGTTTAAGTCACTTCTGATGCATCAAATGAAACAAGACACTGAGTGGAGAAGAGCCTGCAGTCCAGAAGGCGTGGTAAAGCTGGAATCTGACGCCGGGTACAAACATCAAAGATGTCTATCTAGCTCTGCTGTGCAGAGGGGGAGGGGGGGGAACACTGTGGCTTCTGTTCATTCATTTGTCTTAGTTCATGGACGAGAAACAGAAGTATGCAAGAATTTATTTTTAATCTACGTGACTCAGACTGAGACAAACATGTACTGACAGTTGTGACTGCAAAAAAAAAGAGAGTAATAAAGATTTAGAACCACATGAAATTAGCTTTCACTCGCTGCAGATTTGTATTGACCTTATCTGTCGTTCCCCACAGTCAGCAAATTGGGCACGAAAGTGATCCGATGCAGATGATCTTTTTTGAGGACACGATTCAAAGCAAGAAGCACAATGTTGGATGAGTGTTACTGACACGTTACGTAACAAGAAGTTACGCCAACGCTGTCTTCGCATGACACATAAAAAAAACAGGCTACTTCTTCAGAAGTTACGTACAAAATATGTCAAAGTACTTTGAGAATTTGGAGTTTGGGAAATTGAAGTGCCACAATGTTACAACCTAAAAACAGCCCTTTTGTCTCAAGTCTCCAAACATAATCTAAATGCTGTTTGATGAGAATGAAAAGCGCGGTTAACTTGATTTCTTGAGGCTGAAATTTCCAAAAGGTCAGTTGATTGTTGAAAGAAGCGAGAGACACCAATGTGACTCCGGTGTCTCTTCCTATAATGAGCCCTTCATCAGCAGCCCTCCGTCACCTGGCCGTAATGGGCGTCGCTCCCCTCCACTTCCGAACGACCTCGTCGGCATGAAACCACCTATCAGCCAATAACACCCCAAGGAAGAGGAGCCCACGCTCGAACCAACCTGCTATTTGCCGGGCGCCTGAACGAGCGCCGAGAGTGAGCTCTCTGTGCAAATACACCGCCGTCCAGCCAAGAACGGTCACATGAGAGGTCTCGACGCTCGGAGTGCACGGGCGGAACAAAGCCCTCGGCCCCCCCCCTGGGAGGGCCATACGAGGCAGTCTGAAAAGCCACACGCGCAAAACAAAAAGGGAGGAAGAAACTGGCACCAAGGCAACTGGCATGTGGATGATACTCAGTGGAGAGAGGCCCATTGTTATGGTGGCAGTCATATTACTGGCTACGTGTGTGTGAATGGTTGGGACGGGTCACGTCCTTTGTGGGACCTGCTGCTGGTCAACTGTCTTCCGTGGGACAGCAAATATGTGTCAGGTGTGTGTATGGGAGGAAGGGAGAAGGAGGTTTAAAAGCTAAAAAGCAATTGTTTCAAAGGGAATGAGATGGTTACAAAACTATTCTTCCACATGTCCTGGAAACAGATGTGCAGCCTGGGCGTCGTCAGGAGCCGGGGATCAGGAGGAACACATCGCGTCGCTTGTAAACAACGGCCGCGATGGCTTCATTACTGCCGGAGACGTCCTTATCATCTTACCCACAACAGCGCAATCAAGACTCGCAGATGAAGACACTTTGCAGCGTCACAAAAGAGATCGCTTCTGTGAACTGTTCACAAGGACGCCGGCGACATATCAGCTCTCCGTTATGGATGCAAATCAATGAAGCTGCCGAGGAAACGAGCGCGAGCCGGAGCGGAACAAATGTCCCGCGACGATCGCACTTTCCTGGAACACATGGGGGGGGGGCGCCGAAGTTGTGGCTTCCAAGAAAGCAGCTCAGGGTTCAATTAGCACGACGACAGTGACGGCGAGAACACGTGTGCCCCCTTCACACGCCAATTACTTTGACGCATGTATTCCGACATGCCCGGCCCACCCCAAGCTGGCCTTATTTCCAGAGAGATGAGGGTGTTTAACATAAACACAGCGTCATGACAACAAAGACGTTTGTCTTCATGGAACCACTGAAAATGCTGTAGTTGACATGTCAGACCTGTGGGTGGTGCTGTCGGGCTCCAACAAAAGCAGAGAAGAAGAACGTACAACTGGGCGATCGCACTTCAAACGCTCCCAGAATAGCGTCCTTTCAGACACCTGAAGCCTGAACGCGGCTGATTTGAAGTGAGTGAGCTTCAGTCGTTTATACGTTCGGGTGAAAAGACACGAACTCAAGCGATCTGTTTTTCATTCTAAATTTGAAAAATGACCCTAATTAAAGCAAGAAATCGGTGGAATCGACTCCCTCTCTTCCTTCAAACACAGCATGTGGTCTTAGAATAGTGGATTGCTTGAAAAGCGCATCACTCACATCAACTGTACCTTCAATCGCCCGCAGCGATCAATCATTCCTGTCGGTAGCAGGGAAGCAGGTAAAGACAAAGCGGATGATGAATGTGTCGTAATAAGTCGGCCAATGATTGATCAGTGAAAATATAACGAGCCACAGCTACAGCATCATAACTGCAAAAACACCAAACCGATCCCAGATCGTTAGCGAACCGGGAGACCTTTCCGGTTGGCATTTTCTACTTCATTACTGAGACTTTGAGACTCATTACTGGCTTTTTTGGGGGGAAGAAACGCATTTCTGACTGTAAAAGACGGCGCATTGACGTCTTGAGGGCGAGGTGATGCATCGGTGGAGGGATCGATTGCAAGACGGCGCAACATCCGGTGAAGAAGAAACAGGGGTCTCTTCTTGGGCGTGAAAAGCATTGTTTCCTTTTACCTGTCCGGCCCAAATGTAGCCACTGTCAGCTAGCCAAAGCTAGCCAAAACAGCACCACCTACAAATGAAGCAGCAGCTTCACAACGCTTACTTTACTCTAGTTTTAAAAGGGCTTTCGTGACATCTGAAGTCAGATTTGACTTCAAGCTCTTCTGAATGTTTCCCAGACCAACAAAACTGGAATCACAAGTCATAAAATAATCATTTTCTGCTCGAAATAGTAAAGTTGGAAGCGTAAAATCTAACTCTTCAGGTGATTAAGGTTTATTTTGATGAAGTAAGGAATGTGGACCATGTCACTGCACAATACCACTGAATTACCATAGACAAATGGATTCCTTCACACCCAACCTTCATTTTCAGAGGGGGGGTGGGGGGGCTGCTTGCCACACACCTCGGAGGGTTCATTACAAGGTGTGTCGCTGCCCACCGCTCCCATCCCTCCTCCCTCGCTCTCCCACCAAATGTTAACGGGCTGCTGCCTGATACAGGCTGTGTGTCAGAGGCCAGGAAAACTTATACTTCCTGCTCGCGGGCCGCCGTTCCAGGAGGAGATTACAGTGAGCTGAATAATTAACGAAAACAAGCTGGCAAACATCAAATATTGAAAAGGTAATGTTTATATGCTAACGATTAAGATGGCAAGCGAAGCACTTACTTGTCTAAAAGAGAGAGCTCGTCGGCCAAATGCATCCCTCCCCTCCTACCTGCCGGGGATTTCACCACGCTAAGAGGAGTGAGCAGTTCATCCCCCCCCCCCACACCTGTTTTAAGCAATGTGCTGCTTAATAATTAAGCAGAGTGAATTAATAATGAAGGCAGCACAACCACAGTGGTGAGACATCCTCTCTTGACCTCCTTCATGCCGGCCGCCTACTGTTTCCTTTTTTTTTTTTTCTTTTTTTAAACCTGGCAACAGGTTTTCCAGGCGTGTTTCAAGAAGTAATTATCTTTCACTGTATCACCACATTCAAGGTAATGTTAACCTAAAGCTCACAAGTTGGCAGAACAAAGCTTTCGGGTCTTTAAGTCGACTGTTTCGCGTGGAGAAAAAAAGAAAAAAAAGGGGCCGTTTGGCACTGATAAGACTTCGATACAACCAATCAGTAACTCTAGATCCTTCGCCCCATCATTCATTCATCACCGCCGTTTGCTGTCCAAAGAGCCGACCTCCGGACAAGCACTTCTGACCGCCGCACTGACAAATCTCGGGAGCAGATGGCCCCGATAAGCGTCGGACCCCCTCCTGATTCACTCCTCTTGATGGGATTTACAGGCAGCTCTACATATTCCACACTCGCTGTTGCCACCACAGCTATCGGAGCATCGCGCGCCCTTGCCCGTGATAGGCGAGGGATTTGCTGAGGAGGGATCCTCGCGTCTTCACAGCTTTATCGTGGGCGGGCCAATGGGAGACGTCTCATGTGGCCCCCATTTCGTTATTCCGTGGTGTTGTGCGATGAAGACTCATCTGAAATGAACCGACAGGCCCCAAAAAATAAATAAAGGACAATTAGCTTGTTCCACTCGTGTGTTTAATTGATAAATCCAGCCAAAGCTTGGGATGTGACTGCTGGCCAAAAAATTAAAAAAAAACCTCTAAATGCATATGGTAAACACAACAATGATTTGCTCATTTATTTCTAGTTACAGCAGCCAAAAACATTAATGGGCAAAACGCCACTGAAGGTATGATTGCGATAATTACATGAGATACTAAATGCTCCATAAAACGGACGGTTTTAAGAACCTGTCCAATGCATCCGGGAGGAGCTGGCTGTCCTTGGTCCCTGAACATGTCTGTGAGGAGCGGAAACTTGGACGTCGCCGGAGTACATTTCCCCCACGCGAGCCAGTTATCACCGCGAAAGAAACGAGGTGACCTAACTTGCAGAATAACTCAGCGCATAATTGGGATATTAAAAGTACAGTGTGTTTTGGTTTGTTTGGGTTGGGTTTTTTTTCTTTGGCATCTTATGAGAAGTAACTAAAACTGGTGATGTTCACCAAATGTCTATCCTGTCATCCAGTCCACTGGTGTCCAAACTTGGCCCTGGGGGGGGGTCCCTTCCTTTCTTCCTTTCCTTCCTTTGACTTTTAGATGCTCCACCACACCTGAATTCAATGAGGCTCGTTAGCAGGCTGCTGCAGAGCCTGATGACATCACACTCGTTTAAACCAGGTGTGTTGGAGCAGAGAGACGTCTGAACCTCCAGTGACTCCGGTCCTCCAGGACATGCTAACAGGTCATGCTAACAGACATCCAAAAGAAGTGAAATGAGGCAAACTAAATACAAGAGAGACTCGCAACCCAACACATAGAAGTGAAGTTCCACACACTTCTGAGATTACCTGATCTGGTGCTTTTTCCTCCTGAAAAAATGCTGCACAAAAAAAACTTTTTTTGCTCTGCTAAACCATTTCTAAGCAAAGAGCCAGCATCAAACAGCAGCCAGAATTAGCACCTTCTGGATGACGACGTTTGAACGCTGAGCTGGCAAAGAGGACCGAAACACAGCTTTACTGAGCGAAAAAACTGCAAGTCAGAAACTAGTTTCGATACTCTCAGGTTTTGTAGGTGACAAAAACAATGTTGAATTCAAACACTGAGCTCCGTCACACAGTTTACGTGGAGGAGTTAGCAAATGTGTCAGTGCCAACCTCTGTGAGACGTGCATGTTCCGCACAGCTACAGTCAAATCCTTTGTCCAGTCTGGAGCAGATGCAAATGAGCCATCAATGCTTTGAACGCTCGAATCAACCAAATTAAATCAGTATTGACTAATAATATTATAGTCTCAAAATCACTTTTTCCACTTGTGTCATCTTGTTTCAACTTGGTGTGGACGAGGTGGTGACACACACTCAAAGACAAACAAACAAACCAAAATGAGTGATTGGACACAAACAAAAAGGCCAACAGTCCCTTTCTGTAAACACCAGCGACTCTCTGTAACTACAACTCATGTTCTCAGAACTCCTGACTAGTGCAAGTTAACAGATGGCCTTTTTTTGTGTTGTTTTTTGTGTTGTTTTTTTTTCTTTTTTACTCCTGATGACAAACACTCTCTCAAGAACTGTGCTGCTTTCACACCAGAACAAAGATTCCCTCAGTGTCAGAATCATTTCGGGACCCTCTGTTCTGCCTCACTGAAGGCTTCGGTCCCTCAAGCCGTCCACAGATGCACAAGCCCACAGAATGACAATCTTTGTCGGACCGAGTCTGCTCCCCCCCCCCTTTCTTTCTTTCTTTCTTTCTTTATTTAGTCGGTCTTTTACTCCGTCGAACAGAAACCCGTTTAACACTCTTCAAGCGGTACCTTCTCTTCCCGTCTCCCCAGCGTCGTCACGCTGGAATCACGCTGAACTCGTCACGAGTCTGTTTCCCCCACCCTGGGCCCGCTCTCCCTGGACGGGCAACTGTCGCACATTAGCGTTGTTTTTTAAACCACAGAAGTGCACGATATGCACACGGGAAAAGATAATTATACCCCGCGCAAATTACCGTGGCGCTTATTACGCTGGGTGTTGTTCTAGAAAAAGGGTTCATTTCTTTTTGATTCATGGTGGACTGTGTGTGACTCGTGCGTCTCTGATAATCCTAATTGACTGCCGCACGCGCCGTGTGCGCGCGGCGTGCGCGGTGCATGCACTTAAGCCTCCTCAAGGCGTGTTGGATAAAAGCCTCCGCCGGAATGCACGGGGAGTGCGTCGGTAAGTGGAGAGGGGAAGGTAGGCGAGCGCGGCGCATCGGGGCCCCGGGACGCGCGCCATTATCGCGCGTCACGTGCGGAGCATCGTCGGCCGGAATGGACGGCGGATGCAAAGTGGTCCGACAGTGCAGGGGGGGGGGGGGGGGCG
>JAUESE010000027.1:3997979-4009906 GCA_032274725.1 Malacoctenus triangulatus
ACCCCCGTCTGCGGCCCTCGACCCTCGTTTCTGTCCTGACGTCTCCACTGCCTGCCTTAGCTGTATCAATAAACCACAATTGAACAGAAGAACGCTCTCGGCGTGTATTTGGGTTCGGGTCTTCGTGACAATGTTCACTTTTATCACTGTTTCAACACTGTCATCGCTTCCTTTTCTCTTCATCATGTTGCGGTTTTGCGTGTGCTCACCTGTACTCATAATTGTTTTAGTATGCATCTGAAATTTTTCATCAAGTAATTTGATCTTCTTGAGTAGCACTGATATTTTTTTCAGTGTAGCATGTGGCAAAAAAGCTGGTTTATTTACAATTGCGTTACCATGGCAACAAAAATGCCTTAGTCCTGGACAGTGTTCCTACTTCTAGACCTTTGCGATCACCCGGAGCAGCCCCGCCACCACCACCCTGCAGTGGAACAATTGGTGGGTGGGATGCGGCTAACGACTCTCGATCCCCACACACGCTCAATACACCATGCTAAGGGGGGTTTTCAGCCCGACGCGCAGAACGCCCCTTCACTGTGGTATAATGAGTGTGCATCACGGCCGGTCATGATTTATTGCTTGATCCATCGGATACATTTTTACAGAACTTCACTCCTGCTTGATTAAACCACCTTTACCAAAAAAAAGTAATCCTATTTAACTTTTTTCTACAAGCGTTCATTTTATTTTATAATTACTTCAGTGTTTGGATGTGACTTCAATTCACTTAATTTTTATGGAGCAGCCATACACACATACACACTCTGTGTTTGTATTTACACAGTGTGGAATCCATCGGAGTGCACTTGACGACAGGGATACAAAAGTGTGGAGCTTTTGTGTTTTTTGGTTTGTTGATGTTTGACAAGTAAACTGCTGGTGTAAATCACCTCTTTCTTTGACACAATGGCAGTTCTTGCAAAATAAGGGAAATAATTATGAAACCGTGGTCAAATAATTGCTTTAAAGTTACTCAGGAAACTACCACGGTCGCCAGATAGCAACTGACGTGCAAATTTTGTTTGTGAAGACGTAATTTGTTCCCCTCGAAAGGGCCCTACAAACGTTACCTCCATTCACGAGAAAACGGCTGCAAACCGATGCCAACAGGAGTCACATAATAAGTGAACAAGGAGTCTAACTACAACAAGGGAGAGTTGCATGAAGGAGTGGAGTGGTGGTGAGGAAACCCAAAGCTGCCTTTGTGCTGTGCTAATTTGGATTTGAAAGCGAGCGTGCTGCCTTCGCTTCCAGCAGCCTTTATTTGTCCGCAGAAGGTTTTTTTTTTTTCTTTTTGGGCACGCTGTACAGTTGCTGCTTCCCGGGCAAACGTGTGCATGATTCAGCCGGTGCGGACAAGAGAGCAGTGGGACGACTATCAGTACAAAAATACCGCTGATTCAGGATCCGTCGAGTTTTGTGAAGTCACTTTAATCAAATGGTCTCGGAGAAAGAGGGAGTCCTTCAAATTTGATGGAGGTTCGATTCTGTCAGATGTGAAGGTGTGCAAAGCAGACCTTGGTTCTTATCAGTAACGGCGCCAAAGTTACTCTCACTGTGAGTCACTTGGTTTTGTAACACGCACACACAAAAAACAACCTCGCAAGGATGTTGTTTTCTTTTCATCAACACGGACAGACGGGCCATGTAGACCAGTTTTTTGGCAGTTTTAAGTAAAATTAGACGATGCAACACATTTACACAAATAGGAGGGAGGGTGTAGGTACCATGTGGCCATGTTTGATGATATATATATGTATTCCTGTTTGTGTATTTCATTTGGAGTGAGTGTGTGTTTCCAACAGTGTTTGGCTTCACTGTAAAGATCTGTGAGATCAACACTTGGGGAGGGGCAGCACAGCTTTTCCTATAGGCTTCAGGTCCACGGGGACAGGAGGACATGTGTCATTTTGTATCGATGTCAATGTACCTCCAATACGTGATATAAAGTACTGTTTGAGAAACACTGGTTGGTTTAAGTTCAAGTTTAGGAGTTTTTTTGTTTATTTTCTTTCAGTCCAAGTCTGTCTCTGCTCCCCCAAACAAGTACACAGGAAGTTATTTTTTCGCTCGCGGACATGCAGAGGCCTGTCACTGGCACACGGTGATTTATAAAAGGGAGGATTGACTCCAGCTTGAAGTGAGTTCACTTTATTTCGAGGTTTTATTTTACTGGCTGGGGATGTAAACAAAGCAGCGAGGCAGTTTAGTGCTTGTGTTCAGCTTGGCTGTAAGGAGGGGAGGGAAAAAAAAAACAGGCTCCATGAAAAACAAAAAAAACACAAAAAAAATGGTCGAGTGAAATCTTTGTAGAGTCTCCAGTCCGACTCAAAGGATTTGGACCGGGGTGCCGGCGTCTGGCCCCGCTGACATCACTGAGGTGGAACCACTCACACACGCACAACACATACACACAAGCAGGTGCACCTTCTGCTCAAAGTAAGATTTGCAAGTATTAACTATCAATGAGTAAAAAAACAAAAAACAATTTGCAAAGGCCACGAATGATCATTCAAAGTGATGTGTGTTATAACAATGGCCCGGGGTGAAAGGCTGTCTGGCCAAGAGGAGACTTTTCCAGCACCGCAGGTGGTCACTGGGACCAGAGAGGCAAACGGACCTGCAGCCAGTCTGATCCTTCTTTTTTATCCTTCTTGATGAAGAAAAAATGAATCATGAGTCATTTGTGTTATGGCACAAATCATTTGTGCTTCTAAACAGCTGGTTAACACGCCCGCGAGTTGGCTGTCAGGCAGGAACTGCTGAAGGCAACGGGAACAGCAACAATCTCCTAGGAACCAGTGTGTGATGGTGTGAAATGTGGTTAAAATTGGCCAGTGATTATAAAAAATAGGTGACATGGAGGAGCGGGGGGGGGGGCGGGGGGGGGGTGCATGAGGGTTCATGTAGCCGGTACAAAGAAGCACCAAGAGTGAGTGTAAGACTGAGCATTGATTGTGTCCAAATTAGTTGAATTAGACAAATTATTAATGCAGTCAGTCTGTGCAAGAAAGAAACCCAGCAGCACTCCATTACTCACCATTCTGATTATCTATTTCCTATGTTAGAACATTGCTACAAATGAGAGCATAAGAGTGTGTAATGGAAAGCCTTCTCACCACATAGCGGGGGGGGGGGGGGGGGTCTGTGTTAGACCCTCCTTCCGCCTTGACTGTCTCAAAGTAGTCATTTGTCCCACTACCAGTGTGAAACCCCTTTGTCCAGCAGTGGTGGATACAAATTGGCTTTCGGTGTGATGAGGTGCGAGACTGTCAGCCTGGTCTGGAAACCTGTCCAGAGGGAAGCCTGGTTTGTACTCACCTGTAGCTCCATGTGAGCCCTTCATCAGATGAACGATTGTTCAATGGAGGAGGTCGGGGTGGATGAAAGGGCTCATTTTACAGCAAACTTTTGCCATATTTACCCAATTTAGGTTCTAAATGAGCTCAATTGAGCTAAAAACAAACAAAACAAAAATTAAAAACTGGAATTCATCAAGCTGTTGGCCACTGATTGGCCAGAGAGTGAAGTCAATGGCTGAGCTGAGAGAGCAAATCAATCACAAGAATCAAAACATCAATTGGATCTTATTATTATTTCTGTAAATGGCTTCATGTAACGCAGTGGAAGAAAAACAGGCAAGTATAACTTCCTCTTGGTGTCCCCAATTGTTGGACTCAGTTTTTTTTTGTGACACATACAGATGTCACAGGAGATCCGTGTTGCTTTGGATTGATGGCCCGCCCAAAGGGAAGAGACACACCAATGTCGTGGTCTAAACCGAGAAGAGTCGAGTCAAGTCGCGTAGGGAGCAAGTATTGCCGGGATCGTGGGAAAAAGGCAAAATTCCCTTCGCTGCAGGGACGCATAATGCCGCCATGCAACAATCTCCCTATGCTGATCAGCAAAGCCTGTCGGAGGCTTCGCTCCTTAAGCAGCGCGCAGCTTATTCTGGAGAGACGTGTCCAGAGAGCCTGCTAAAGCGATGATGGATGGGTTAATAACAACACTGATGGCAGCAATAGCCTTGCCCCCCCTCCAGGCCTGTCTGAATAGTTTTGTCCCATCAGCATTGGGATGCGTGGTGACTGGAGGGGTTCTGAGAGTGCTTTTTAGGCCAGTTGATGGTTGACCAACCACTGATTTGTCACATGCACTGTATCATCCCGGCCCGAGTCCCAACAAATCATCCGTCTTCCTTAGGTACGTCTGCAGACAGTTGTCTCTCTCCAGCACAGGCTGTCCTGGAAGAAACCTGTTCCACTGCAGTCTCACACAGCAAGGATGAGCATGTACATTCCCTCATCGCAGAGCTGCGACAGTCGCAAGAACATCCAAGTTGACTCTTGGGTAATGTGCAGCATTTGCAGGATTTGTCCTTGAGGAGTAAAATTTGAGGTGCTTTTTCACTCTGTCCTTGTAAACAATTGAACATTTGGTTTATTCACTCATTCCAGTCACTCAGAGAAGCGATTTTATTTTGACACTGGCCGACGCAGATTGTAGACCCGTATTATGTTTTTCCGACAAAGAGTGGTTAGAAGATTTCTGGCTTTCTTTTCCAAGTGTTCTGTTGCATCGTAAATTGTGTGTAAGGAGGTCAAAGAAACACAAGACTTCTTCAATTTTTTTTTCGCTTTTTTTTCCCTCTGCACACAGCATCTTGAGACACCAGCAAAACAAAGGGTTTTATGACAGGCTTTATCTCCAGTTGGGAAACTCTTTTATATAAAGTTTTAAACTTTCTGGCCGAAGCCACAGAGTGCACCAACATTTGCACTCTTGCTCTCCTGGAGCGGTCAGAAGAACTGGTCTGCGTGGGCGGATCCGACAGAACAACACCGGCCCTTGCTTGAGTCCAACCGGCGTCATTGTGTTTGGGAATGTTCTCCTCGGGGGGCCTGACGGTTATCCCACACAGCGCCGGCGGCAGAGAGCGGCTACGGTGTCCCGGATGGCACAGAACTCAGTGCTGCACTTGAGTTTCCGTTCGATTCGTCCTCAAGTTAGACATCGCCTTCGTAGCTAAGCTCTGATCCGGATGCAGCCGAATTGAACAGTGATTTCCACATCCTCTCTTCCTCCTCGCTTAGCTGCGCATTAGCCTGACAGAACACCTTTTCTGCTGTCAGTGACACCCAAGCGAGCTTGTTGATGAAGAGGAGGGGGAGGAGGAGAGGGAGGAGTAGGAGGAGACCAGCCTAAACGCAACCTCGCCCCCCCCGGGCTAAAGGCTAATTACATTTCTGACTTGCTGAAATGTACACCGTCTCCTGAGACAACGTTCTGGAATAACACTCAGGCCCGTATCGGATATCTGATGATTGATTTTTTTTTTCTTTTAACCTCATAATTACTTTGATGTATTAATAAATCATCCATTTCTTTTGCAAGTCCACAAGCTGACACTGTCACGGGAATCACTCGCCGGTTCGGGTTACCGATGCCAAAGGTTGAAAGGTCACTGCGCGCGTCGAGAGCTGTCTGGTGTGGGAGTGCGTCAGCCGGGTTGGCGGTGATTGCCGGGACGCACCCCTCCCAGCGATGCTCCACTCTCGGGACAATTTTCTGCGTGTGTTTTTCAGACGAGGAGCCAAACACTGGCCTTTGAACACTGACTGTGACTGTCTGCTTGTGTTGCTTCAGAGCTGTTGGATGAAGAGGACCCCCGCGTGTGCGAAACCATCTCTTCATTCTGGCCTATTTCTCTTCTTCTTTTGCAATAAATAAGCAGGTGTGAATAACAATACTGCCCCCGAGAGGCCAAAGGGAGGAGGCAATATTTTATTTTATTTTTTTTGATGATGTTAAAGATGAGGACGATGATGAAGAAAATGATGATGATTGGTTTCCTTTGTTGGACGGACAAAAACATGAGTCATAAGTTTGTGTCGTGTCGCTTTCCCTCATCCGCACAAGATTGAAGTGCACTTTGTGAGCTACTGTTGTGTCCTAAAAAACTCTTTCAGGACTATCAAAAATATGTTCATATACTTAATGGCTGTGTACATGATATTGGCAAGCATTGCTTTATATTTGATCACAAAGCTAATAATGCGAGAGGAAGCAGAATAGAATATGAACCAGTGGAGGGAGGAAATGATTGGACTGTGAGTGTTTTTTCTTCTTGATGTGCTCTTCACATGAAACCATCAGAAGTATGCATCCAATATCCCCGCGCGATTTTTCTGCCATCCTGTGTTTAAAGCGATGAATTGAGGAAGTTGATTCCCCCCCCCCATCCATTCCTCCGCTCATGGGAACTTATAGAGTTAGCCTGAGGGCATTAGCTTCCAGACAAAGAGGGGAAGGAAGGAAAAAGGGGGCGGCTGCAGTGTTGCTGCAATGTTTGACGGATTCTTGCACCCGGAGCTCGACATGGAAACGCCATGGCACCGGTTTTGAGTTCTAGTGGCGATGGCACTGGTAACAACATAGCCGAGACGATTGTTGCTTTTTGTGGAGTTGATATTTGGAGGAAGTGTACATGGCCTTAGCGCCACGTGGTTGGACCGCGCGGTGTGGAGGTTGGACGGGTGGATGTCGCCTCTGTTCGGCTTGACACTGTTTCTCTCTCTTATTGGAAGTTGACACCCTGTCTGATATCTCTCTTTAATGTTGCACTGCTGCAGATTTGCTTCGTTACCAGTGAAGTCGCCCTGTCCGTTTCCTCAAATAGCTTCTTTCATTCCCTAACTTTAAAACACTCAACAGCTCACGAGATGAAAAAAAAGAAGGGATGACAGTCTTCCAAACATGTTACTCGTGCAGAAAGCCGACACTTCATCATGGAGTCCCAATTTTGTACCGGCTTCATTGTATTGAGATTAAATCACATCACACGAGCGCCTCTCGCTTGCTTTTTCGCTGATTATCATGCAGCTCAGTGATCATCTCTCCTGGTCTGCATGTGTGCATACATACATGCCTGTACTTTAATTGGACGGATGTGCAAGTGTGCAGAGCTCGGTGCATCAGCGACTCTGTGTACCGAGTATGCCAGAAAGCCCCCACCTCCCCCACCCTCCAACCTCACTACCAGAGTGGCTGTGTCTGGCTCTGAGCGATGATTTTAATGAGCAGGTGCCGAGGAGCGGGACAAAAGGCATCTCTCGTGATTGCGGGCGGTCATGCCCTCTTCTGAGTTGGACGGTGACGGAGGAACGCGCGGGGCAGCATCCACCCCTTTCGGATCGCCAGTCGGTCACAACACGAGCCCGACAAGCTTTTGTTATGATGGGGGCAATACCGTTGTTCAACCGTGAAGAGCTCCGGCCTTCGCTGTTCGAGCAACGCGAGTCCATCGGCTCCTCGCAGCTCTTTGAATAAGACTCGAAATTGATCGTCAATAGGTCGCAGCTGATGCAGCAAATCTACAATACATTACTGTTTATGCGCCTTTACAGGGGGGAAACAGCCGTAGCTGGAGGCATGATGTTAATGGGCTGATGTGCATTCTGTCGTTCCCACTGAAAAAAAAAAAACAAACATGAAGGGGAGGGAAAAGCATCTTCCGATCCCACAGGATCCGTCGCTGGATGATGAAGTCAGTGGCAGGTGGTGGAAAGAGAAGGATTGTGACCTCGCATTTGTTCACGTTCTGTTACACGGTGTTTCTAGGGATGCTTCATTGGCTGTGTTTAAAAGGCTCGGGAACCAACTGATTAGCATCTAATTGCGGAGCTAAATTACGACACTTCAGGAGGAGGCATTGATGTAATTTCACAACATCTGGGGTGTCCGTGCGTGCGTGTGTGCGTGCGTGTGTGTGTGCGTGCGTGCGTGCGTTTCAAAGGTACTCCAAAGATGACGCCTCTTTGGAAAAAAACAACATTGACAGTGGCTTAACTTACAGATTTGACTACATACACCTTCAAATAAAAGTGAAGCAGGGAGCTTACAACAGGATCTCCAGTTTTCCGTGAGAGTCTCTCCCTCCCTGTGCCCTGCTTACCTTCAATTTCATTGTGTTTACTTCCAGCTGTTTCATTAAATACACTGCTTTGTGAGCTCCGCGAGAATTTCCTGTGGAAATGCAGCCCGCTTATATGTGCAAATACGAGCGCTTTCATGAACCGGCGATAGGTTGAATCATCGCTGTGTTGCATCGAGCGGCTACAATGGAAAAGGTCACGCATTATTACTCAAAGTGTTTCTGATATAACAAGGAAATATCGCCGGCGATGTCAGCGGGAGCTCGGCGAGCCAAGGGGGAGAACACACAACGGGTTCATGATCCGTGTCTTCATTTCTTTTTATGACGCTTTTGTTTTTTTTTTCAATCTATGTATATATATTTTTTTATTTACAGGCAATAAGTGCACAAGATAAAGCAAAGCACAGAGATACAGGCGGAGCTAAAATACAGAGCAGCTGCCAGAAGGAACATGAAAGGTGAGCAGATAAAATGAAGGAGCCGTGATGCACACACAGATACAGAAAGTGGGCTTGTGTGTGCACGCCTCTCTCTCTCTCTCTCTCTCTCTCTCTCTCTGTAACTGTAATCTGCTGACATGTTTAAGTAGCTGAAGGTGACGTTGAAAGAAACAGCAGCGAGTTTTCTCCTGATCAAGTGTCTGTTATGGCCTGAACCAAGCACTTTACAGACGACTTTCCATCTTCTTATAAAAACCTGGCTAAGAGATGAAATTAATTGTGTCAAAATAACGTTGGTAAACTAACAGAAGCATTAAAAAATAAAATAACTCCTTCCTCAATTATCTCCCAGGAAACTCTTACAGTCACCATCCTGCTCAGACATGGACATATTGTTCCTACATGACGATGCTGTTACTTAGCTTGGAGGCATGGCAGGATTTCCCCCCCTAAAGAGACCCCTTCGCTCCATCTCTGCAAGAGTGATTTGAGGAAATATTCACGCTGACAAGACGATACTGAAGAGATCCAATCATTCACATTAGGGCTGAGAAAATCATTGTAAAAAGTCACATAAAATTGTGGATGGTTTATTTTTTTTGCTTCAGGGAACTACACCTACAATTTGACATTTTTCTGAATATCTGTATTATGTATAGTTGAAGGAATTTTTTTAGGTTACAAAGTAAAGTTAGTGTGGCGGTTGTAGAAACTTTTTTTTTTTCTTTCCGTTTTTGTACTTTTAATTTGCTTATCAGCCCAGATAACCTTGTCAGCGCTCGACACGGCCGCGAAACCGAATCCAGAAAGGTCAGCGAGGACAGCAGTGAACAAAAATCAATAGCAGAGGCTGCGATCACAGAGGACATTTCGAGTTACAAGGGTTTTGTCACTGAGAGAATAACTTTATCAGGGTAGGTGACACACATTGTGGCTGCAAGATAAGGGAATGAAGAAATTCCTCAGTGGAAAAAAAGAGAGAAGCTTATTCACACTCTGATCCAATAAAATAAAATAAAAAATACACAAACCGTTTTTCCCAGTTTTCCATTAGAGATGGTTTGCTGTGATTTGTGCTTCATTGCTGCAGATTCTCTAATAAGGTTTGTAGGGCACACCGACTTTGAGTGACAGCAGGCAGTTATGGGAAATTAGTGCAATAGCCAATGGCAAACTATATCCAGACGATGTTATCTAGGCTAAACTCCAGGCCGAAGTCGGAGGAAACGGATGTTGTCAAACTTGAGTCTTCAAACCACCGCCGTGACCTGGTTGATTTGTTCTTTGAGCACAATGTGGACGAGGATGCCAGACTTCTCTGCAGGACAGAGGACCGTTTCAGAGAGCTCCGAGCTGCTTTTTTCCATCTGCATGGCCGTCCCACCATGTCCAGGACCCCGCACCCTGTCAGACCAGTATCCTGGGACCTTCAAGTGATGTTTACCTGAACCAAAGGAGGCTGGGAAGTAACTTAAAGGTACTTTTATCATGTACATGAACAAGTACTCATGTTTTCCCACAAGTTGCCAAGACTTGTTTTTGGAAATTGTAACTATCAAACGTCAAATTTCTTTACTAGCTTGAAACTGACACGTTTGTCACTTTTCCATCTGACACCATCGCTGCTTGAAGAACAAAAATGCTTGCAGCTTAGGATTACTCGCAGGAATTGTGGTTTTTGACCAAACAAACACACGTTCAAAGTCAACAAAACTCTAGCTGTCACTTTCACTATTGCTTTGCTGCATCCCTAATTGGCGCAATTCATATGTTTTGTTCAATTTTATCGAGTTCAACAGATTCAATATTGTGGTGTGGAGAGAACGCCTCTAATACGATGTGAAATAATGTATTGAAAGACACAAAAGAAAGAACTCCAATGAGGCCGGACCAGAGGAACCTCATTTTCTTTGTGGTAACACTCACGATGTCTCTATGAAGGAATGAAAGAATTAAAACATCAACTTTGAAACGTCGACTGAACTTTTTCACCTAAAATAGTCATTAGGTAAAGAGGAGGGCACACAACAAACATGTGGCCAATGGACAAAGCTACATGTACACTTCAGCCTGTAAAAAGATCCATATTCTTTACAAGTGCACAGTGTACTGCGATTTCAAAGAAAACACCTGAGAGAGCAGTATAACTTGCTCCAAGGCCAAATTCAGTTACACACAACTGAAGATGGAAAATTGTTTTCACAAGTAAACAGGGGTCGCTGAAATGGAGGGGGGGAAAGAAGTGTGAATGTTCCTTGATTTGTTCGCCCCCCACCTTTGAGTCCTCGAATTATTCAGTGACAAAACAACCATTCGTGTGCGGGAGGTGTGCTCAAAGGTCAGGGTCGTTCCCAACCTAATTCTCAGCCAGACTTTGCGGCCCTGCTCACCAATTTCCCTCCAACAACCTCCAGGACCCCCCTGCGCCTCACGTAGCTCAAGGAAGGATCACCCCGCGGAGCCCCGGTGTTGTAAAAAAGCAGCACACTTTTATTTTTTTCTTCTATTTTTTTTTCACCTCCATCCTACGTTTGACATGAAAGCTATGTTTTGTTCAGAAGTAATTCACTTTGAAATTCCAACTCGGGAGACCGAACTGCTGTGAATCACAGCAACCCAAAAGTACAGAACACTTTCCTAAAAACACAGCACTGTACCGTCCACGAGGACTAACGTAGAGTGATATGCGGGTGGGGTGGTGGGGGTGACCTGTGCTAGAACCAAAGGAGAGCAACTCTGGTAAGATGGCAAACTGTGTTTTCTTGTGTATTCCACGGCCAGACAATCCTGAGCTGCGCTAAACCTTAGATTCCCTCAAGACGTTCCAATAAACAAGACAAAAGGGATGGGGCGTACGTCCAGCAGCTCCCAGCTCATAATGAGGCTGTTAGTGTCTCTTGCTGTCCATATTGTCTCTTCCATCAAGGGGCTACACATATAGATGAAGGCAATATGTGACAGCTCCAGCATTGTTGTCCACACTGGTCGTTTAAAAACTATGAATTCCAGGCATTTATATAGCTCAGCTCTTTATATAGGTCCTGAATGAAGACCGTCTTGGGCAGGCTCGAGGAGAATTTCGCACTTTATTGCCACATTTTCAATAGAAACTGACAGTTACCACACTGGTTCCCTCATGCCCATGTCCCCAACCTTGCTCACAGTGGCCTAACAAGCCCCAGTGCACACTATTACGGTAGGCCCCAGTGTACAGTGGTGACTACTTAAAAAGCATACACACACACACACACACACACACACAGTTTTGATTTCCTACCTTTCAAGGGCATTGCATTGCCCGTGACCTCAACCATAACAAGTAGTTTCCTAACCCTAATACACCTCATTTTAACGCTCAGCTCAGTCTGCCCTGAAATCACATTTTTTCTGAGGGAGACTTGGTTCATGTCCTTCCTCACTCAAACTACATGTCCCTGTGATGTGTGTGTGCATATATATTTCCCAGCCTTACACAAATGCATTCAAATTGCGAGGCATCGCCCTTTTTTTCCGAAGAGTATCCTTGATTCAACGTACTCTGTTGTAGC
>JAUESE010000027.1:4037250-4051038 GCA_032274725.1 Malacoctenus triangulatus
CCCCCCCCCCGCCCCCAAAGCCTCCTGTTGCAGCGCAGCGGGGCCAAAAGTAACCAGGTAATGAGCCGGCCTCTCTTTTTGTCTCCCTCATGCGAGAGAATGCTAATGCGGGCCAAGGCGCGGGGTTGCGAGCGTTACGTCAACCTCCTTTTTTTTGATAAAGAGGTTAAAAAAAAAAAAAAAAAAGATTGCGCTTTTGTGCAAGCAGCAATATCAAGCGAGTCCATATCCAATTGAACGCCCTCCAGTCAGAGAACGACGCGATTGTTCGGCTCCTCTCTGCGGCCGTCCCACGTACGGGAGCTAAGCCTCGGCTTCTCCACGCTTGAAAAGCTTAGAGCCCGGGAGATTGTTTGGCCCCCAAAGACCAACAATTATATGCGTCTCATTGAGGGATGGGGGTCCTATTTATTCGGTAGATTGCTGGCTTTTTTTTCTTTTTCTTTTTTTTCGGGAGGCTCTTTGCGGAGACACGGGGCGGAAAGACATCTGCAAAGGAAGCTTAGCCGGATGGTTGCGAGGGAAGAAATACTCTCTGTTGTTTATTTTGAAGGGGAGCAGGAGCAGGAATACAACAGAGGAGGATTCAGTCCTTTCAAAGATGCATGCAGCTTTACAGCTCAATTTACAGGAGCATTATGTTGTGGGAAATACTGCCACAGGTGCCTTAACGTTAGATTATTATGCAGACCAACAATGTAGAAAAGGTCAATGTGACTATTTTCTTCATGTTTGTCTTCTTGTGATACTTATCTAAGTCATAACATCCACACTGAAAACAAAAAAGGACATGAAAGTTTTCTTCTTTGATTTAAAAATAAAAAGTTTTAAAAAATTTTAAGATGAAATTACAAAATAAAATGAAATAAGTTTGTATCGGTGGTTTAAACGGCCTGAGTGGCTGAGCAGGATGTTAAAGGGTTAAGCCGACATGGCCATAAATTGGCTCTGACATTCTCGACTCGCCCGTTTCACCTGTTGAACCTGCAAACCGTTCCCAGCGTTACCGTGGAGATCCGGGGAGCAGGAGACGCCGCCTAAACGACTTCCGATTGATTTTTTTATTCCAACTTAACATGAGCGATAAATACACTGTACTGGTGAAAACTGGCGGAGGCACATAGGTAGTAGCCATGGCAACAGCGCAGCATGCCACTTCCTTGAGGAGGGGTGGGGGGTGGGGGGGGAGACGGGTTGGGCAGAGTCTGCCGGCGCGCAGTCGAAACCCGTGGCTGTTTAACAGCAGCAGGCGGCGAGATAACAAAGTCCTCGTTGTCATTCATCTTGCTGGGCCGATGATGAGCCTCGCTCACCATGACATCGCCTCCAATCGCCAGCGAAGGGGGGGGGGCCCGCAGAGGCTGATGCAATCCCGCGAAAGGTGAAAGACAATGTGAGACGCTCTGAGCCCGCCCGTTCACACGGCGCCCGATCTCGTTTCAGTTTGGGCCTTTTTAAGTGCTTTCGGTGGGATTGGGGGGGAGAGGGGGTGGGGGTGGGGGTATCTGTTGCCCCTCACCTCGGGGTGCCGGGATGGTGAGTTCGTTTGACCACAGTTGTAAGACACACTGATGTTTCCATGAGGTAAGGGTGAGGCAATCCTGGACTGAACTTGTTTTCCGATTCCACATTTTCCAGCCACAACATTGGGAACACACTCATTCCAGAGCTGACCTCGTACTCCATGAAGCTCACAAGGTCACCGAGTCATTGTTAAGAGATTCTGCTTTATTTTGACATTGCATCACAAGAAAATTAACCCAAGTATACTTGATCTTTCACCTTATCCCTAAGGAGCTTGTTCAGATGGAGATCAGACGGTTTTGATTGGAATAAACTCACCAACGTGTCCAAGAAAACAGTTTGAAATGCTTCTCATTTGCTGACAGAAGTGTCTTCTCCTGCTGTAGGCCATCAGGAGACCGTCCACTGTGGTCATGAAAAGGGATGAACGTGAGATTGCTGAGTTTTCACCAGAAAGACTCAAACGTTTGAGGGGAAAAAGAAGGATCTCGTTCAGTCAATCTCATGCGCGATGATCATGGTGATTTCGGACATATCTCATTTCCTCGTCCACCCATCATGTTCAAACGGTGTATCGAGAAGCTCTGAGTGAACCGGAGATCCCTCACATCATCTCACCAGCAGCAGCCTGAACCCTGAATAAAAAAAAAAAGAAGGGTAGAAAATGGATCAATGCCATAACCATTCCTCCAATCTTCTCTCCTTTGGTTCGAATGAGTCTGAGTAAATTGCAGCTTCTGTTTCATGTTTCTGAGCTGACAGTAAATCCACCCACGGTGGGTTTCTGTTGCTTCGAGATTTGCGCTTTCAGAAATGGTCAGTATTATACCTTTGTTCTGACGAGTGGTTATTCAAAGACGCTTTCACCATCTCGAACCAGTCCAACCTCATTTCTCTGGCTACCGGAGCTGCTGCTCGCCAGATGGTTTCTTCTTGTTGGACTATTCTCACTTTGGATGACGTATAAAACTCCTTGTCGTTTGTGAATCACTGTCACCACTGTGTTTGAACACAATCTCTTCAGCAGCTCCTCTTAAACCAAATGTGTAGACTTCCTGAATGCTGTGAACTGCTGTGTTGTGACTGACAAATGACCCCTTCCTCACGAGCACTTGGACAGGCGTCGCCAACGTTGTTGTTCCCATTTGTGTGTGTCCTAATTAGCTTTTTTGGCTTTTCAAATACATTAGAGCAGCAGGCAATAAGAACTAATGTTTGTTGGTTGGAAAGAGAGTGTTTTCTAAATGGGATGAGTCACATTTTTAATCCAGCAACATAGTCAACAAAGTCTACGATGATTTGATCCTACAAACGGCTGTGGGACTCGGATAATTGCACCCCTTGATTAATTGCACTCCAAGATTTGTCACAAGTAACTTTTTTTTTTTTAAATCTGGAAGAGATGAACTCAATTTAGAGACAGAAATCAGAGATGGATGTTCAATGATAAAAGCTTGTTTCCTTTAAACTTCAAAGTCTGGAAAAGTTGCCATTTGGTAAAAGAGGCAGTGCAGGAAAGTCAGCATTTTGGAGTCAACCTAACAACAGTGGCGTTGCAGTGATGAACAAATCATTCACTGTTTGGTATTTGGATGAAATTGATGAAATTGAATTATCTTGTGATCTTATGGTATTTATTTCTTGCACATTTTGCACACACCAGTAAATTTGTCCAACAGTTTTGAAAGGTAATCCATCCATTGGGCCGAGCAATGCAGTCTCTTCCGTTTCACTTGTATTTTTGTTCTTAACAAACGAATGGATGCACTTTTTGCATTTTTTTTCATATTAACTTATAGAAATGAATCATTTAAAGATTTACCGAATCAATGTTCAAATTGAGTTGTTCAGTTTTCTGCAGACTTCATGTTAAAAAAAGTAAGATCTCCTCTGAGTACAGTCCAACCTGGAGCAGTGACAGTCCAAACTACTGTGTTTCCAAGTGATACAGACGCAGTGAATCTGATTCAAGATCCCGATTGCCGACTGATGACGCTGGTAATCTTTCTTCTTTATTATGGCATCACTGCGACTGATACACAGCCTTTTGGCAACAACTTCCCCTTTTTTCCAAGGCCACTCAGCCTGCTTACGTAATGAAACAAAGCCACCAGGATGATTACAGAAGAAGGCTGTGCAAACACACATGTCAGAACCTCCTGACAAAACAAACGGCGAGTGCATCTGATAAACAGACGAGCGTGTCGGGGGGGGGGGGGGGGCCTCGTTGCCAGAAAGCGATACCACCGAGGAACAAATACTGCGGTTTGCTGGCTTTATCCCGCCTGCACAGGAGCAACAGCTGATGTAACACTACTGTAACCTACAGTGTCGTAAAAACGTCCGACCCGTTCGTGTCGGCGTAAAACACTCCTACTCTGTGAAGGCCGTGCATCAGTCACACTCACAGTAAATGTCATGCTCACACGGGCTCGCACACAGGGCTCTGTTACCGTGTTTTGACCCGTTTGAGCTGGAAAAAAAACGCAAAATAAAAGCAGATCATGTTAAGGATGGGTCTATTTGGGTGTTCTAGAAAGAAGGGACAGAGAGCCTGGGACATGAATGTGATACAACCAACTGTTGCACACCTGAATTTGCTGTAGGCTGATGGGTCATCTGTTGTATGACATTGTGCGACCTTGCCATCGATCTGCCAGATTGCTGACATTTACAAGATCCGACTTTCCAGTAATAGAAAAGAAAAACAACTTTTGGAGAATCCACCAAAATCCTTGAGAGTTCTGGTCCTGATATCAGTGCTCCAGTTTAGCAGAGCTAAAACAGGACAGAATAAACTGAAGCTCAGTGTCAGTGCGGACTAACAGTCGAGCTTTGGATCGCTCGTTCTATTGATTCTTCTAAATCTCTGAAATTCAAGACCCCTCACTTGTCAATCGCTCCGCACTCGAGACATCCAGCACACTGTTGTTCGCACACTGAGCTACTGGACTTTGTTTTAGGATTGGGAGAAAAGTGGTGTAAGTACTTGTGTACCTCTACATAGTTTTTGCTTGTTTTCATAGTTTTTTTTTCCCTCTTTCGATACAAAGTTTACAAGATCGCTCACTCTGCATTCAGCTTTTTTTCCGAATACTACAGCTTTCCCTGACAATCCAGCCTAAAAAATCTGCCTGTAGGTGTGACCAAGCGTGTGTGTGTTATTGTGTGTCCTTCTGTGTTAGCCTCCTGTAATGAACTGCGGCGTGTCCATGGTTATGCGGGTCTTTCACTCAGAGGCAGCTGGGGTTCACCTCCATCACTCCAGCACCTCGAGGTACTGGCACAGCAGATAATGGATGGCTTCATATGCAGCTCAATCTGTGTTTAGTTGTTTTTTTTCCCCCCCACACTTTAGTTTTTTCTGACATCACGCAGCAAACAAATGCGAGACAATGCATTTGTAAACAGGGTGCGACGGAGTTCTAATGAGCTCCCAGTCTCGAAAAAAGGCTCTGACACAAATTAAAAATAATGGCGAGATTTGTTCGTTCCCTACAGCTGGTTGTACTCCATCCGACCGTGCAGCACAGCCAGTGACACTCAACATGTTCCGCCACCGGGAATTCAATTAATTTCCGAATCCTTTCATTTAAAGCACCCTTTAAATTGATTTCCCTGGACATGCGGCGCCCCAAACTCAGCGTTTAGTGTCGGAGACGCATCGCACTTCATTCACTTTCACCGCCGCGCCTTTGTTTAGACACCTGCTGGCAAAGCGAAGTTGGGAGCGCGTCGAGAGCTAACTACACAAACCATAGATTCCCTAATTTTCCGCGGTTAATGAAGGAGGCTCCAGCTAATCCAAGGGCATGGAAATTACATTTCCTCCTCGCTTTCAAGTTTTCATTAGACGTTGTAAATCCAAAGTGAGTGATTTGTCACACCGCAACGGGCCGGGAGAAAGTTTTTCCAAATGATCTTTTAAATCCCAGTGTGTCCCGCTCCAGGAGAAAAAGTTGGGCCTGTAAAATGAGTCAAAACAGCGATTATCATTAGATCCATCCATCGTCTGCGCTGCCGCTCCAAAATCAGGGTCGCAGGGGGCTGAAACGTATCCCAGCTCGCATTAAGCAGACACACGGTACAGCTTGGAAAGGTCAACGGAGACACACACACACACACCCACAAACACACACACACACGCACGCACACGCACGCACACACACACACACACACACACACACAGCAAGTAATTATTGAAAAAGCTTCCATTGGAACTTTTAATATATGGTGTACATTTAAGAAAAATACAAATTGAAAGATTACACCACAGTAGAGAAATTGTACTTTATGCTCGGTTGTTTGTGTAACACCCTGGAGTAAAGTCATCGCTGGTGAAGATGGTGCTGTTGAAGTTGCGAACCCTGCAAACAGCGGGGAGGGAACAAGTTTTGCGCTAGTTATTTCCGACTTCCTCCCAATTAAACTTTGGAAAATTAGCGCGGCGAGTCTCTGGGTGGCTTTATACCTTCTGTAAAACTTCTCTCGTCTCCTGAAATAACACAACACGGAGTCATGGTCGCACATCAGTGATCTTTCTTTCTCACTCTGCTTCCAAAATCAACTCGATAAACCGCTTCGATAAAAAAACTTTGGCAAAGGACACAGCTTTCCTTCGTCCTTGCTTATCTAGCAAGAGTTAGATGCCCATTACACCCCCCCCCCCCCCTCCACCACCACGACTGCCACCTTGACCACCTCTTTCTGTGCAGTATTTAAAGAAAAGGGACAAACCGATAAAGACACAAACAACACTTAGCACTTGAGTGAGCATAACAGCTGCGAGGCTCCAGGTTTCCTTCAATACACTTGAATTAAACCCAGTTTGTTGTGTTTCCCATTCTGGGGAGACTCCTTGGTTTTTACTACGTGTAAGCCATCACACTGCTTCTGGACTGTTTGTATGTGTTCCTGCACTTGGAGCAACTTCCTTATTTTTTTTTTTTTTTATGTGCACTCTAATAATGATGTCAAGATTTATTGAGTCATTTTGCTCCCGACTCACTCGTTGCTGCAGAATGCACAAGTACACAAGTCCTGCCTGGAAAGAGGAGACGCTCTCCACGAGGCTGCAGAGAAAAAAAAAAGTGGGCAGCAAAAAAAATCCTGCTGCATTTATAAAAGACACAGGAGAGACTTTGAGGGAGTGCAGGAGGATTTCCGAAACAAGGTGCAAGGAGCAGCGCTGCTGAATAATTGAACGCCTCCCCGCGCAGTTTTGCAATCGTTTCACGGACCACAAATGTTCTGTAGCGCCGCGTCGGAGGGGGAGGATTCGGACAAATTGTTTAGTCCTCATGTATATTTTAGCCGCGCCGACATGCGCAAGGTTTGTATCGTTCAGGAAAAAATGTGCTCGAGTTTGGCTCGAAGAAGATGAGAAACGGCTGAAATGAGAACATCTTTTTCCTCAGATGGGGTCGGATTGGGGGTGTCAAACACGCGGCCGGTGGTCCAGAATCAGCACACCAGAGTTAGCCGATCACAGGGTCATGGAACTTGCTGCCTTCCTGTCCAGGAGGACACGAACTTTAGTGGACACACTGTCTCTGCAAGCTACTTTGCAAACTACCTGTTCATACAACTAAATCTAAATAGATTGACAGATTTTCTTCATATTTTTCATTAAATTTGCCAAAAATAAAAACAAAACAACACAAAAAATACTTTTAGTTTGTTCAATTGTGAGTATTTATCAGTATTATCCAGTCATTCTCCTGGTCCACATGAGATGGGGCTGTATGTGGCAAGAGAAATTAGTGTCATAGAATGTCATAATTAACTTAAAAAACATTCAATGATATTTTTTTAAAAATTGGAATAAAATGGGCCACAGAAAGTCTTCATAGTTTTTTCAGTGATCGTTCTAATTCCTGGTAGAACTTCAACCATTCTTACACCGAACAAACAAACATTCGCCAACTATTGTCGATGTGCAACACTGAAAGTTGAGTGACAGAAGCTTTATAAGATATAACATTAGCTTCCGTTCACTTTTGAATCGGTCGCTTTCTAGCCGTGCGACTGACACACAAAGCCTCCATGAAGTCGTCCTCTGTCGAGGTTCATGGCAACACGCGTCTCGTTACGCTTCTGACGGCCGTGGTCTCGCGTTTGTCGAGCATTTATTTCAGAAAGTGTGGTTAAAATGTACTGAGCAGCTGATGGCTGGTTAACTGATCCAGGTGGAAACAGTATCTGAAGCTGAGTAAGGTTCTGTCGTCCTTACGCCACAGAAAGGCACACATGACCTCGCAGTGCAGATGTTTGAATCCAGATTTCCACATACGTTCTCAAGTTGTTTGATCAACTTGCAGCATGGTCCAAAGATTTCAGTCATTTTCATGCAGTCGTGTTCACAAGTTGACTGTTAGAAACTCGTACGAGTACTTTCCTGCAGTGCATCAGCTGTATAAGTAGCTGTGTTTCCCACGTCTGTCTCAGTCGTATCGATAAGTTGTTTTTGACTATCTGGGCGAAGCATGAGTGATGGCGATTAGCCAGCAGTGTGAGCAAGTGATCTTCCATCACCTGTGGAGGTGTCGGCGGGCCACGTGATGGTCCGAGCCTCTGTCTCTCTAAATGAGCATGGCGTGTTTGATTCCTTCCGTGGACGTCCGTGATGTCGATCGTGATGAATCACCTTTTGGAAACCGTGAACCGCAGAGCCGTCATTGTTTTTCCCGCACCCTACCTGACTTCTCCCACTACCCCCCTACCCCCCACCCCCATTTGGAATCATTTATTTTTTCCCCACCTTCACATGATGGATTGGTTTTCAGCCGCCGCGCATCCACGCCATTAACCGCGAGGGAACTGTCGGATGGCGGCGTGCGCTCGGAGACACAGATCAGAGGAGGGACGGACATTTCCGAGCAATGGGCCTCGGATGCATGCAACGCGACACCGGTAATGGAGGCCTCGCCTCAGACGGCTATTGATGTGGCATGGCGTTGTATGTCAGCGAGCAGGCGTAGGGACACGGGCGCTCAGCAGTGCGGCGTGGTCAGGCCATGTCACAACAATGGGACCCGGAGCCTGTTGTTGGGCTAATGATCGGCCCCATTATCAGTCGGCGAGAGCCCACGTCTGGTCGTTGAACCTTCTCGGGGAATCGAAGCATTATTGTACAGAAAGTAATCTTTTTTTAAAGAAAGCAACAAACACAAATCAACAATCTGTACCTTTTTTTTTTTATCTTTTGTTTTCGTTTTCAAAAAGTCAGACATCTGCGCATCATTTCGACAGTGCTAAGCGTTAGTCAAACTGGAACACTGGGAACAAAACATGACTAACCGCCTGTGTAAATATCACCAACTGTTGAAACAGAGTCATATCGAATCTGTCTTTTGGGAAAGAAGAAACTTTTACGAGCGCTGAAAGTTTGTTTTTGTTTTTTTCTCAAACAATGGCTCGTTTTACCTCCGTGACCAACGGAGGCATCGCAGCTGATGTCTGAGGAACTCTGAGCAGGAACGATGCTTCTGAGTCACGAAGCGTTTGAAATATGAACAGGTCACTGTAGGGTGGTGTTGTCGTGAGTTGTCTCGTCCCACACCAGGAAGGTTCTGCGTGAAATGAGTTGTGATCTACGTGGCAAAGGAGAGACCTCAGACTTCCGCGTACAGTAAGTTTGTCGGACTGGGTAGATCGCCTGCCGAAAAAAAAGTCCTCGGACTGTCTCTGCGCTCTGCCGCTCAACTGCCATCAATATATTGGCGCCATTATTCATCCGAAGGAGTCGCGTTAAAAGTTCTTCACATAATGCAATAAAAAGTGTCAATCAAATTATTTCTCAACTAAAGTCGTCCCAGAATTCTGCCCAGTCATACTTGTGCAGACTTTTTGCTTTTTTTTTTTTTTTCTTGAGGTACTTGTCGTGGATATATCTTGGTGAAATTGACACTGATTGACAGATCTGTCAGAAAACTTTCCATTTTTGATGAGAATGACTTTTCTCTCTTCTTTTTCTCGGGCTGCTCTGTTGATAATCTGAGCATGAGAAGGTCATCTCTCGCGACTCAGTCATGGAACACTTCAAAAATGAGTTTCCAAAGTTTTCCCCGTGTGATAAGAATAGAAATAGCCCGTGAACATCCTTCAGTCGTTAGCGCGTGAGTCATTTCTCTTGCGCGGCGCCTCATCGAGACCTCTGGGCTCTCATTCACAAAGGGGACGTGTCGAAAGGAAGACACTCTTGCTTTTCAGATTTTAATAGAAATCTGATCAGCGAAAGGTGTTTCTTTTTTCTGCTGTGTATATCTGGAAGGCTCATCTGAGCTCTCAGGCTCAGACATTCAATCGGCGTGAGCAGTTTATTCTTTTCTCTTGTTTTTTCTTTATATCTGCTGTCAAAGGAAATATAAAGAATTGTCTTATCAGACGTCTGGTTTGAAAACTTCTTAGCGTAATTGGGAAATTAACCAGCAGCACATTCAGGCAAGCGCAGTAAAATTGTCACCAAGTTCTAATTAGAGCTATAGCGAGGGTGCATGGCGACTTGCATCGACGTACATGAGCTGACAAGTCAACGCGACCAACGCAACGCAAGGTCAAGTCTTATTGAAAAGCATGAAAACCAACAATAACTGGCTCCATTTCTGTTCTTCCTCCTGCACGATGAATATGTTCTCTTATATTCCTCACAGGGAAGGATTTATTATTTCAGAAAAAAACAACCAACCTTTTTCCACTGAGGTTGTGATATCATCTTGATACAAGGAAAATACTCTTTACTGACTGACAAGTACCGAATCTTTCAGGATGTTGCAATTTCCCTTGAAACCCGACGCAACGCTTCCCCATATGAGACGGAGCACCGTACGGCACCGCTGGGGCCCTTTTTTTTGGAACGTGGTGATTCTTGAATCCTGTCTCGGTAAAAGTGATATATTTGAGGCTAAATGCATTGGTGGTGGCCTAGAGTAATGCATGTTGTGGATAAAAAGCGATGAAGAGCACCAATATCTCCCAGAAAGACGGCTTTGTCTTCCCGCAGTAGTTCGTCTGCGGTTCACGACTGATTCTGTTCAGTTGTGAGACACCGAAACGGACTCAACGAGACGCAGAGCGAGTCCACGAGTGACCCGCGAATCAGCTGGAGACTGACGAGGACCAGTCAGGCCGGTATCAGTCATAGGAGTGTGTGTATTTGGAGCTCAGCAGTGTTGATGCTGTTTAGTGTAGCTGCTTGACAACGGGTAGAAAAATGTGTCTCTGTGGCTCCAGCTTCTCCATGAACAGAGCAGCCATTGTGGGGTGGGGGTGGGGTGGGGGGGAATGTGTGTTCAGGCAGCTAAAGTTATTCTTGGCTCTGAATCTCACATCAGAGTGAGCTGAGAAGATTTAGAAAACGTGTGATGGTAATTTGTTATTGTTCACATCCTCTGTTTGTCCAACAAATGTATGTTCGATGCATTCACTCAGACACCACCAGTCACACTCTAAAACTGCATTAGTGTGTGTATTGATTACAGGCAACGTTGATCATTGATACAACAGAGAAATAATGCAACAGCATCATGTGTTTGGCTGCAGAGGTGTACTCTTGTTTTCATGCTTGTATCAGGGTCTACAACCCGGTGGAATACGAGTTTACATGTTTTCTTTCCACAACATGTTCTGGTTCTCTCTTGGTACCTCACTAAAACATGGCCCTGAGGTCACCTGGTGGCTGTGAATCATGGTCAGAAGTGTGTAGCTGTCTGTGTTGGGACTCTCAGGCGTGAGCGGGGGCCACCTGTCCGGAGTGCACCCTGCCTTCAGCCCAGCCTGTCCTGGGATCAGCATCAGGTCTCTGACACCCCGAGGGGTAAAAAGTGGAAGGTGCTTGTGTGGCAGATCGCATTAACCGCTGTACCATATGGACTGAGGAGCATGTTCAGACCTGAATCAATAACTGAATCACCACAGCCTAATGAAACACGCTGTACAAACGACCTGCAGGTCATTACTGTTATCAGCGTTACCTTTTTTTTTCCTTTCCAAACACATTTTGTGTTGCTTTTCGTTCTTTATTCAGTTTATCTATCAACAGTTTACACAAACAACTGCAGCGCTCAGCTCGACGATCTGCTCATTCTGTGAGGGAACAGACTGAATCGCGCTGCACTTCGGTCCGGTCTGCCGAATAAACCGGCAGAGACGAGCTGGAGTGTCGCGCGCTCGGCTGCTCTCTGTACCCGCTGCTGGCTCTTGTGTCAAAGTCGGCACATGAAGGCGGAGGCGGCGTGAAGCGTGGCACAGAAAAGCTTGTCGAGTCCTGAATGGTCCTCTGTAGGTGTGCTGCAGCAGCCAGCAGTGCTTGTGCGCCCCCCACCCCCCCACCTAGGCAGCGTGACAACCGGATGGAGCCCACTGGGCGCAGACACCGAGACACCAACAGGAGAGAGGGCCCCCCTCCCCGGGTCGGAGCCTCGGATTAGAGCCTCGGATCAGCAAAAACATTCCCCTCTGGAAGGTTCTGCAAACAACTTGAAACCACTGAAAAGGTGTCAAACATCCACATGACGAGGCCAAAACTCAACAAACTACAGAAACAAGTGTTGAACGATCATGTTGCAGAGACTAAAAACTACAACACAAGTGAGCTCAAGGCCAAAAAAATAACAAAGACACCACAAATAAACACTAAACTATTGGAACAAGCTCCCTTTCTTCTGGATACCTGTAGTATGATCGAGCTGCCGGGGTCACAGATCCGACTTTGCACCTGCATTAATGCGGTTTGATGTGCCTAGTTTGATTAGAGCTTGGTCTTAACTACATGTGTATTCTTTGTATCCGTAGTACAAAGCCAATGGTAATTAGTTAATCACCAAAAGACGGTTTTGTTAGCACCTGCACAAAGGAATCAAACGCAACCGAGGATCTGATGCTGTAACTTTGAAGCGCGCATAAATAACGCCGGGGCAATTTCTGCCGAAGCGCCGCGCTTTCATTACTGGGCGCGAGCGATAGCATCGGCTCCATGAATGCTTTATACCGCGGGTCCGCCGCCTCCGACGGAGCCCGGTGATTTATCCTCGGCCGCGCTTTATTAGCGGGGGGGAAAAAACATCGACGTGCGCGCGCGTGGCGTCGACGAGAGGTGATATCGGTGAGCGCGTCTCGTTACGCTGATGTTGTTCCAGTTCCAAAGGTCACTTTAATTACCCGTCAACAACAATGGTAAGACAGTTAAAGACTGTGAGAGACGGGTTCGGGAGGAAGCGTTCTTGTATTAAACATGCAGTGAGAACGTTCACTCAAAAAGAAGACAGGTTTACCGGCTAAACAGCACAGTTTAGTTTTTTAAAAAGCACTACCCTGCAGAGGCAGTACATCATACTATCTCCCTTTAACTTTTGCTCAGTGTGACCATTAAAGCTTTTCATGCACTCAACAACATCCCATAATCTGAAAACATGGACAAGAGCCACATCCGTCACACTTTCCCTCTTTGTTTCCCCCCTCTTCCCATTAAAGCACCTTCTTCCAGCAGCCAAAAGTCCCGCTAATGACTCTCTGTGCGGCAGGCAGCCAGGTAGCTGGCAGCTAATGGCCAGCGATCTCTGTAATGAACTGGAGGAGGCTGTTGGTGGCGGGCTGCAGAAGGTCTACCTGGAAGGTGAAGCTCAGGCTCGAGAACCGCAGAGTTGAAGCAGGAACGGCAGTGAGAGCTTTCTCCAAGAATCTGTAAGAAGGGGTGAAGATGACACTGAAAAAAAAATCTCGATTATGTAACTTTAATCAAGTGAAAAATATCTTCCTGCTCCTGAAACAAGCCACAATCACACAAAGCGTCGGTATTCTCCACCTTTTTTCAAGGTCAAATCGTATTAAACAGCTTGTTCAAGTTCTGCAACATCCTCAGCATCTATGAAGCGTTCACTGATGGAGAGGGGGAAAAAATAGGCGTTTTTTATTAACACACATTAATGCAAATTACTCTTAAGTCACCTCTCTGTATTGCGTTGTCATTGTAAGTGCCAAGACACAACAGAATAATTTAAAGGAAGGACACAAGGTTAATTTGTAGTATTCTCTCGCTGTGTATGTGCTGCATGTTGCTGCGAAAAAAAAACTTTGGCTGTGCGTCCGCTTGTGATGAGGTCACGCGGTGGTGTTGTCAGCCGTTTTTTTGCTTTGAAGCGCCGTTGGCTTCATCCTCTCTTGTCCTTGTTAATCTAAAGATGTGAGTTAACATTATATTCAAATTAGAACTCTCCAGTGTGCATAACCCCATGAGTGCTTTTTTTTCTCTTCTTTTAAAGTAATTGT
>JAUESE010000027.1:4134126-4144413 GCA_032274725.1 Malacoctenus triangulatus
CAGCGCTTGCCCCCCCCCCCCCCCCCCCCAGTTTTTCGTCTGCCGGGCCCGGCGCCGCAGGCACATGTCCTTCTCATCGCAGCCCTGTGTTCCAGCCTGGCAGCATGTTGACACTCGCTGGTGAAGGCTTTAATTGCGAGCGAGGGCTTGTTTTTTTTTTTTTCTTTTCTCATAAACTGCAAGTAAACACGCGGGGGGTCGCGTTAGGGGTGAGGGAGGGGGCGGGGGGAGGGTTGGCCCCCCCCCCCCCCCCCCCCCCCCCCCCTTTGAGTGTCACAGTTTGCCCGGTGGGGGCGAGGAAACTCCCCCTGGGAGTCCTGGTCTATAAATAACTCCTGTCTGTGTGATCCATAATCTGAGCTCCATCAGAGAGAGATGGGAGGAGAAGAGGAGAGGGTGAGGAAGAGCGAAGAGGAGGGAGCGAGCTCTCACTTTATTTTTTTACCTTTCTTTGCTCAGGCCTACTTTCACGCCAGGTTTTAAATAATCTATGCTGTGGTGCAGGAATCTGGCAAGTTTAGGGGGGGGGGTCACAGAGTAAACACAATGTTCCTGTTTGGAAAATCAGCTGTTTATCTCCCTTCCGCCCTGTAAAGCTCTAATGCTTGTGTAGCTGCCGAAGACCTGCAAGCCGGGAGTCTTCTGTTTACAGTCATGACTTTCTCAGGAAGAGGTTTGTTGTCGGCTAACATGTCAGACTTTCTCTTTTTTTCTGACAGTGACGTAAAGACTCCGCGCCGATTTTGTGCGAGTTAGAAAATGACTGCATAATGCGCGAGCGTCTTATTTTAACCGGCTGCATCAGCGCTCGGCCGAGCCGCTCCTCTGCGCCTGCAGCAGCCGCGTGTTTGCATTATCACTTCCCAACGCTGTCAGGGTGAGTCAGCTCGCGCAGCCACCTCTGCTCTCATTGGCTCCCGCACCGCAACCTCACGGACGCAGTGGCAGCGCGCTGTCCTTGTGAGATGGACCGATTGCTTCGAATGTGCCTGACCCCCCCCCCAAAAAAAAACACCTTGTTGCCTGTTTGTCAAGGCTCTGGCCCCCTTTGACAAAGATGATTCTGTTTCTGGGGGAAACAAGGGGGAACTCATTTTTCCATCTCTGGAGGTGGAGACACAGAGACACGATGAGAGTGAGACAGTGACGCTACAGTGACATCTGTCCTCTGCCCCCCCCTCTTCACCTCAGTCTCTCTTTCTCGAATTGTCTTCAACATGTTGCCTTAAATCCACAGTAACTTAGTTAGTGTGTGAACCAAAGCAACTCCGGTTCACCCTCCATTGTTTTGGCCGCTCCTGTAAGTCACGCTGAAGCCACCCGGCAGCTTTATCCGTCACGCCCAAGTTGCCTCGCTCGTCGGCCTGCTGAGTAAAATCACAAACGGCGCGGCTTTTTGTTTACTATAAACATGCTTCCTGAAGATTGGCTTTCGGTTTGTTTTTTTTTTTCCCCTTTCTTTTGGAGGAGTCGTGTCAGCTTGACTGCGGCCCACCAGCGATATAAGTAACTGTCCCGCCTGCTATCAAAACTCTGGGTAGCTCCTGGGGACAGCCTTGAAGTAGTCCAGCACGGACTTGTCCACAAACTGTGGAAAAGAACAAGAGTCAGAGCACTGTGATGTTGGAGAGGGGGGTGGGAAGTACCTCATGGAAACAGTCATCAAAGAGTGACTTTTGATGAGTCTGAGTGAGGGAACAAACGGCTACCGCTTTAATGATAAACCGCCATAAAATTTCTGGTGGTTTGAATTTACCTTTCAAACTTTATAGCCTGAAACTGTGTGTAATTAGCCGGCTTTGAAAGCCCCAGGAACACGTCAGGCCTCAGTCAGCAGCAGTCTGGGATGCAGGAGCACGTACGCGGGCTTGTTTTTGGGTCGCAGAAAACATAAAAACCCCAGACATTAATCTGAAGACCTCCCACGTCTTGCCGACTAAAATCTCTCCATTCTTTAACTTTTTCTAATTGAAAATCAGCTCATCGGCCTCCAAACCATCCATCCTATATTGATACCATTTCATTTAGACTGAAATCAATCTCTCGTTCTTCTGTGATGCGGCGGTGCCAACCACTCCTCCACCGTGTCGCCCGTGTTTTTCGTCACCGAAGGGAACGGGAGTGATCCCAGCGCGTGAACAGATCCAGCACGTGCCTCCCCGTCCTGCGATCGCCGAAATCCGGCTCTCTTTTGCCAGATTTTGTCAGGCAGCGTTTTTAGCTTCTAGTCTACACCTCCACAAGTGACAAAACATTCGCTGCGGATGCTAAAACCACTTGGAGCCAACGCGTCTCTGTGTGCGCGACAGGTAAAAAGCTGTCGTGTTGACACGTAAATAAATCAAGGCTCCCGAGTGCTCGGGTGCGTAGCTTTGCGTGGCTAACATGGCAGTGGGGCTTGATGTGCCAGCCAGCGTGGCTGGCCTGAGTGCAGCTTGTTGGGTGCAGTGATTACACTGCCTCCTGCTCTCCACCCACCCCCCCACCCCCACCCCCTTTGGCCCTCGGAGCTGCCTGCACTCGTAGCCTCTCGGTTTGAAGATGAGTGGCTGTGATTTGTTTGTTTTTTTCTGCCTTGATTTAAGCCTGATCAAAGGTTCTCAGGCTGACCGGACCTCTTTTTGTAGCGTGTAACTTTCAGGGGTTGGTGAAGACTTTGCTCTTCCTGCTTTTTCCTGCTACACCAGGCTTTTTTTTTTTCTTTTTTCGAAGGGCTGCTGGTTCCAGCTGTCAGTGGGCGAGGGCGGGGTGCACCCAGGACAGGGGTGCCAGGCTCCCACAGGACAAACAACAGACAGACAATCACACACACCTTTAGACAATTTAGACTCAATTGGGATATGTATTGAGGGAAATGTGCTGAGAAGTAGCTAAAGAGAACTTACACTTGCCTCAGGTGGAGCAGACAAGCCCGAGTAAGAGCCCCTGTGCCACCCCCTCCCTACTGTGAGGCCAGCACACTCACCACGAATTTGGGGCGAATTTAGTCTGGTGTTTAGTTTTTTCTTGAGATTACGACACTTTAGCCCCAATAGATCATGTGACATCCTGTGTTTGCTTATAATCACTCAATTTTGTCGTCCGTCTGTTCATTTTCCTATTTACCTCCCTTGTGCTCTAAAGTTATCAACGCTTTTGCGATTACAAAGGCATCGTAACATATACAATACGCAAATAACAGTCTCTCTGCAGGACAAGTTATGTTTAGTCCGTGGACATTGTATGGAGGCAGTGTGATGTAGTTTATGTGGTTGGTGGCCCGTGAAAACAAACAGCCTTTGTGGGGGCCCCTGTGGCATGCCGATGGAGAGAGGCACTTGTGAACGTCTATATGAGGAGTGTTGGCTTGATAGCTGCTGCCGAACTCCCATTTGGAGCGAATTGTGTCGGCATTTGTGCCGCTCACCTAAGCCCATATGGGAAAACTTACATTAGCGAGCGCGTCTCTGTGCGGCAAAAAATAGCCGGGGCCCCCCGAGCTCCCTGGCGCTTCAAAAGGACCCCCCGAGTGTGTGAGAGCGACTGACACAGCCCGCTGGACCAACAAAGGCCTTTGTTTGTTTGATCTCGGTGTTTACTGCTTATTAGGTACGTGTGTGAGCACTCGACGGGCGTGTTTGTGTAGATGCATGCGCGGTGGGTGATTGGAATGAGGAACGGGGGTCTTTGTTCGGGGCACACGGGTGATTGGCCCCGATGGTTCGCGGCGAAAAGAGCCGACAATCGGTGGCATCTTCTAATGAGGCCCTCGTCCTTTTTCCCCTCGTTGTGTCGAGGTGAAAGACGTACACATTGGTGGGTCAGGGGTTTACGAGTCAACCGGCCTTACATGTAAACATAGAGGCCTTCCATCACTTTGTCTGAGCTGCCATAGAAACCGATTCGCCAGACTAAGAAGTCTACGAGTGCTTTCATTACCAGGACCGTCTTGGAGCTGGGTTGGGAAGGTTTCATAACTTTGGTTTGGTTCACTTTCACTTCAGGTGTCCCAACTTTATTGGGAGCAACTCAGGCTTCAGTGTCTTGGCCACGAACGCTTGAGGCGACGAATCAAACCATCGGTTTTCAAGATGAGAGGGAAACGCTCCCTCGCACGTCCCTACGAGTACAGTAACCCACCTCAACATGAACACACGCTCCAGCGAAGCACCAGTGTGTCTAGCCCCGGCCACACCCTTTGCTATTCTGCCCCCCCCACCCCCACCCCTCCACCCACCCCTCCTACCGTCTGTCCCATTGGGTGGTGTCAAGTTTCCCTCCCGCACTGAAAACCTGCCCGGTTACCAAAGATGTCATTGGCTTTCTCAGCAAGTCGCTGCAACTCCATCACCGCCTCATTGGCCACAGGGGTGGGGGGGGCGATGGGGTGGATGCTGGGACAGCCGTGATAGGCGGGAGGTGGGGGGGGGTGGTGGTGGTGATGCTGTGCACCGGTTTTCAGGGTATTGATCAGCGGCGGTGGGCTTGGCACGAGCCGAGGTGGTTCTCCACAGAGCAGATATCGATCACGGGAGACCGAATGAAACACAAGAGGCTTCCACACTCGCAGTTAAGAATTTATTCAGTGGCACGGCTCTAAAGACGCTCTCTTTTCTTTTTTTTGTATAGTTTCGGGGTTTTTTTCCCCTCCTACCGGTCACGTCTCCGTCGCTACAACGCTGCCAATACTGCGAGGTGGAATCAAAGCCCCGCGATCACTCGGAATGAATGGAAAAAAAAAAAAAAAGCACACCGACTGTTTGATCACAGCACGACGCATTCCAGTTACATAGCGAGGCTTTAAAGTTGGCAGGGGATTGTGTTTGTATTCCCGTTTCCCGCGTGTTTATGTCGGGTTGTACCACCGCGCGTGTGTAAGCCGCACCGTTGTGTGCTTGTCGCGGAGAAATAATCTGATTGCACCAGTTCCCCAGTTTGTCGCATGTCAACGTTTTTTTTTTTTTTTTTTTTCCCTTCCTCCTTCCTTCGTTTATCTATTTTTTTTTTTTTCGCGCATGTTTTCAGCATCACGCCAGGCCCGGTGGTCTGGATTATTCGTCTGTAGCAGATTAAACGTCGCAGATTAAAGGACGCAATGTAACACAAACAGATGTTTATATCCTTATGTAAGTCTCTGGAATTGTACAGTTTCAGTTCCGCTTCAAGTTTTTAGATGAATTAATTTGATGAAGCGTCGACATATCAACAAAATACGACAGATTGCCGGAAAAGATTCATTTGAATTCAGGAAATAAACGATTGGAAACAAGATTCACCTGAGTTAGACACAAAAACCAGATATTAACAGATCTTCGGATAACTTCAAATGAGTTAACAAATTTAACTAAATAAATAATATAAATACATACAGAGAATTGTAGCATAGATGATACGATTACTAACCTAATTAAATTTAGACATGCTGAGAGTTTCACAAACACATCATCAGTATATCTGCATAGTTACACAACCACAGAAAACTGTGTGTGCATTTAGGTCTCTTTAAAGCATCTTGTCAAAATGATTACATTTAATTGTTGGATCGGCTGTCGTACATTTGCAGCAACCTTTGCTGCCTCCATGCATCCTTCGTATGCTAATTTGAGCCTTGATCCTGCTGATATTTAAGGTTTCCCTGTAAATCCTTTTTTTCGTCCACACGCATCAGCGTCACAGCAGGTCAACAATCAGCAAAAATACCGAAGAAAACTGCTCACACATCTAAAGTCAAAGTGCACAAAACGCCAGCACGCAAACGGGGCCGTCATCAAATCTCTCCTGCAGAAGCCTCGTTGCAGAAGGACGGCTGCTTCTCTCCCAGTTCGCTCTGATATTCACAGATTTATGTAAACTGTATATTTGGGAAGGCTTCCTACACACTTTCCTCCCACCGCAGCACCGGCTGACGCTCTGATCGCTGGCTTTTAAAAATATCAGAGACATTTTGTGTTTTTGGGTAGTTTTTTTTTTTTTTGCTAATGCTCTTATCCTGTGTTTACAGCTCTAAAACAGACTTATCAGTGTGGCAACGTTACAAGCTGCCACAAACGACATGACTTGTGATTCTGAGTGTAACTATTGAGGGTGCTGTGCCCCGGACAGCTGATCTAACGTCAGTGTTGCATCTGTTTGAGTTGGATGTGAGACAACAAGCTGCTTCCACATCACCTGAAAGGACTGTTTGCGAAATGCGGCAACAAACGTGGAAAGGAATCGTCGTGACTCTTCTGTTTTTTTTCTCTCCCGTGTCGTTTCTCGTCCAGTGGACGTGAGCACAGCAGCGCTGCCCACGCAGGTGCCCCCCAACGCCACAGCCATCCTCCCCATGGACCTGCGCATCGTGGACCACCACCACCACCAGCAGCAGCCCCCCTTTGGCCTGGTTCCCCAACCCCACCCGTCCCCGGCCGGCTCCACGGGGTGTCCCGCCTCGTCCGAGACGGGTCGCGGGCCGGTCATCAGTAAGCACGAGTTCCTTTGGTACAACCACCGGTCACCGCAGTGACAAGTTATCAAGTACTGGATTGCCATGCAGTGAGCTTTAAAACTCTAATGAATGCTAACATTTAGCTCAGCCTGCTAATGCGTCACAGGTTCTGCAGATTTAATGTAATTTTCATGTCATTTTGAGGTTAAACTTCACTCCTGTTGCTTTTGAAGAGGACTAGACCAGTAATTCATTATATTGCCACTCTAATCCGAATAATAATGGTTGGATCAGTGAGGCAGCAGCTCTGCAACTCTCCAACTCTTTTCACAAGCAGCAAAGTAGCAAACCCACAAGCCAAAATCGTCAGTACTTGTGAGCATGTTACTAATTTCACTCTCTGATCGCATCGGTGACCGCTGGGTTGTCCCGCAGATGACTCGTTTTTCCCGATCGTTCCGACTGACTCTGCCTTTAAACCTCTCTCCCTTCCCCCCTCCCTCCCTCCCCACCAGGCCCCCCGGAGCAGCACCTGCAGCAGGAGCTGGTGGCTCTCAAACACAAGCAGCAGCTCCAGAGGCAGCTGCTGATCGCCGAGTTCCAGAGGCAGCACGAACAACTGTCGCGGCAACATGAGGTCCAGCTGCAGGAGCACATCAAGGTGAGTCAGTGGTCCTCTCCTCTCCTCTCTCCTCTGAGCTGTGGGGGGGTGTAGGGGTGGAGGGGGGGGGGTTGGGTGCTGTTCCTTGGATACAGCCTCTGCAGGTCTGTGCTCAGCAGAATTGCACACTGTGAAGGACAAGAGGAAACAAGTGCATGTGTACATTTAAGCGGGCACGGTGCTGTAATTTGATCTGGTGGCAGGATTCTGCTGCTTAGTTATCTCCATGGGAACCTTGGCCCCAGAAAACCTTGCGTGTGTGCGTTTGTGTGTGTGTGTGTGAGTGTGTTTCTGTGTGTGAATTTTGTGTGCGGCGCGCTCTGCTAAAAAGCCTCACTCGGGTGTTACTGCGACCGCAAAGCAAGCCAACAATGATGATGGGTTTTGGCTGAAAATAACTCCGATGTGTGGCGTCCAATCTGCTCGGTCTCTAGATTATTATTGCGCTCCAGCCCGGTGATGTCATGTGATTTAGGGAAGAAAAAAAAAGGCTCGCTTTACAATCATTCATCGCTCACAGTGAGCAGTGGCAGCACCTCGTTGAAACGGAGTCGACACGGAACCGGTCTCTCCCGCGCCCTCGCGCCGTTTAGCATTGTTCGCCCATCTGCTGCGTCTGTTGCAAGACCCCCTTTTTTTTCTTGGTTTAGTATCGTTATGTGTCTCTCTCTCTCTCTCTCTCCCTCCCTGCCAGCACCAACAGGACCTGCTGGCGCTCAAGCACCAGCAAGAGCTGCTGGAGCATCACAGGAAGATGGAGCAACAGCGGCACGAGCAGCAGCTGGAGAAGCAGCAGCGGGAACACAAGCTCCAGCAGCTCAAACACAAGGAGAGGGGACAAGAGAGTGAGTGCAGCCGAGGAGGCGTGAAGGGGGACGTCCTCGCGTGTCCCCGTTACACCGGCGCGCGCGAGGAAGCCGAGGATGGGACGCTTCCATCGGCCAATCAGCTGCTTGGGTTGAGATCTCGGGGATCGTTTTCTGCAGCCTCGAATTGGAAAGGAAAGGAGTCAAAAGTTGGTCTAAAAACTAAAGAAATCAGAACTAATCTCTGAGTAAATGAAGCCCAGAGTTTCACTGGAGTTACTCAGCAACTATTTATTACAACATGAGTGACTTTCATTCGAGGCTCTGTCACACTTGTCATGTTCAAAATCTTTCATTGCATATTAGTGCATGGTTAATACGTCTGGACGATGCAAACTTAATTGAGGCCTGTTAATTGAGAGTGACCAATTAGATGATTTAGGTCAAGATAACATCTTTTGTATCCAAAAATGATCACAAGCCTTTAGCTAAAGTCCTTGGAACCCATGTTGAACTTATTTTGAAAGCTATATTTGACGTATGTAGACATATTTGCTGGTGACCACACAGCAACTCTCTGAACCTGTCTCTAATTTCCAGCTATTGCATGGAGGTGTATCAGCAGCATTTAAGGCAGTACGTAAATAAACTTTTTACAGGAGGTAGCCGTCAGTGCGTCTCTGAGGTGAGCAGATGTTCACGTCGCGAGGCTGAGACGGGAGCACCCACTTGAATGGATGCTTTGCCTGTTTTTACAGGAGCCCCCACTCAGACAGAACGAGCGCACGCGCTGTCAGAAAATAAACAGCCAGTCTTGTTGAGAATCAGCTCAGCTTCCCGTCTTACTGGGTTTGCAAAGTAGAAAAACAAAAAGGAGGCCTCCTCGGGTGGGCGAGGTCTAAATAAAGCCGTGGCGTCTGACACACACACCTCGCGTCTCCCGTGTGCTGCCAACATCTGTCGTACCTGCGCTGGGGGACGCTGTGTCATCGTTAGCCCAGCAGGTGTCACACAGACTTGCCCCCCCACCCCCCTGCACCTCCTCTGTCATGGAGCCTGTCGTTTCTGTGGCCAGAGCAGTGTGACCGCCGCGTGCACTGACCGCAGGGACAGCCGGAGGGGGGGGGTCAGAGAGAGGAGCAGCGCGCTAGTTCGCTCCCTGTGGTCCGCTGCAGTATAGATGGAGAGGGGAAGAAGCGCCGCGTGTGTCTGGGGACCCCCCCCCCCGGACTCGGCCTGTTTGTTTTAGCCGGTGCGGTTAAAACATCCCGGTGGTTTCATCTCTTTCTGTGCTTGTGACGGAGCTGTTGTATTAGGAGCCTAATGTGCTGGGATGTGTGGCCCTCGGGGGGGGGGGGACTCTCTTTACTGGAAAATTAGACACCTCGAGATGGTTTAGAGAATGTGCGAGAGGAACGTTTGTTGTCTTGCTCAGGGACATATTCTATTGATTAATGTCAGGAGCACATTTCTGTGTGTTTATGTGCACATTCACTGTAGTCATAAGTGATGGAGGTGATAACAAAAGCTCATGTTGGGTTCAAAAAGTATCTTGGGGGTGGAACATCAAACCTGCCAGATGCTGATGCCCTCCAGAGTGTTGTGGTGTTATGGCAGATTTAGCAACCTGCACAAATGGAGGTCTTTGTTTTCTCACTGTCGTTTCACTTATTGGCCACTTGTCAACATTTAACTGATTGAAACCTGTGAGCTCATTACGACAGTAATTTCCAGCTGTCCTGAACACGATTATTCTGAGTCTTTGCAACTTATTTGTCAACAGAATGAAACACTTCCTGGTTACCAGAGACATGAGGAAAGCGTGGATTGATTTATTTTGAAGCCTCCTGCTTTAGTATGTTGGTGAGACCCGATCACTCGTTTGGCTTCACTGTAATGTTTCGCCAAATTTAGATAACACTGAGGGAATTCCGAGGATTATTGGAAGGAAATTAAGAGGGGCCTTCATTCGAAACTCGTTTCGAACCAATTAGTCTTCAAGTTCTTCTTCTGTTACGTGAAAAGAACGCGAGTGTAAAGACCTGACGTGCCGTCGTAAAACGCTCGGAGCTCTCTCGTCGCTTGAAACTCACCTTAAACTTGAGCTCACCTTTCTATTCATCGTCGCATTGAGCGGTGAACGCTGCTCTTTTCTCAGACACTCCATCCTCACATTGGATGACTCTCCTCCTGTATGAGGGACGCAGGCGTAGCGACACATACACACAGAGAAAAAACACACACATCATCTGCGACGTCGGGTGATAAGAGACTGATAAGAGACCAAATTGACCCTCTGCACTGATACAGTTACACTAGTTTCCTAGAAGCACTTTGTTTACATTGCCTAAGATTTCTTAACCCTCCTCTTGTGTTAGGGTCACCAGTGACCCGTGTCAGATTTTCAAGGTCTA
>JAUESE010000027.1:4217033-4228225 GCA_032274725.1 Malacoctenus triangulatus
AGTGCAGATCAGTCCAGTTGCTCCCAAGAGAACATTATAGTTTCTTACCATCTCTGACTAATACTAATACACTCTTGAGCGAGAAGTGATTTACTTCTGTGAGTCTGAGGTGAAAACATCCTCAGAGCTCGCTTCCCTTCTGCAGCTCCTTCCCGGTAAGCCGTGGAAATGTGACTCACGTGTCGGCTCTGAGCAGCACTTCGCACGTCACACGCCACGCAAATCCACATTCAGTATCAAAAAAACGCGAAACACATTCTGGCGGGCATGTCAGGAACAAAAAAAAAGAAACAAAGCACGCAATTTCTGAAGAACAATGGGATCAGTCCGAGCAACTGCTCTGCTCAGGTACAGCTTGTACACACTCGCACTAATGTGAATCATACCAGCGGCGCTGGTTTCTAATGGGCGCCTGTATTTAGCAGGAGGCCTCCACAGTGAGTGAAACAACAGGCTGCGTCGGTGAGCGGTACATATTGGGCCATAAAACGGTGGGGGCACCTGCATTCATGGAGTCGACCCCTCTGCAACGCCGCGCAGCCATTCATTCATACATCCACACTCCTCCGTCCCGCTGCCCGAGGCCCGATGACAAGGTGTTTCTGAAATCGCATTAGGGGCCCTTTCATAAAGGTTTCACTGGGGAGTGTGTAACAGCTTGAAGCATTTAGGCCTCCTTTAATACGATGCAGGCTCGGCCGCGCCGCGCTTTGTCTCTCCCACTTCTGGAGCAGAAGAGGGGGGGGGTGGAGGGTGAGGGGAGTCGGAGACACCCACTGTCAGCGCGTGCTTTGATATCTGGAGGTGGAAGGGGAAATAGGACAGAATAACCCCCCCCTCTACGTCCCACACACACACACACACACGCAGATGTACACACAACCTGGATGCACCATACCTGCCCGGCTGCCCTGGAGAGTTATGGCCGCCCAGCGACCGAGCCAAGCTTTGAAGTGCTGCTCCTCGAGGCCCGGGACAGCGGAGTGAAGAAAAGGAATGATGATCTACAGTAGTGTGTCTATTTTCAGGCCCATGCTGGACGCGTTAGGTAAGGCACCCGGCCTCCGAGTCACCCGACGCAAGCTGGAATATATAAATACCTGAGAGGGAACGCTGAAAAATCTATTCTATGCTAATTTCACAGATGCCTCTCTCTGATCAGTTTGAGGGAGAGGTTGTACTCGTGTGATTGACGGATTACCTGCTGAACCACCTGAGCAGCATAACTTTTACGGCTGCAAACGAATGGATTAGTTATCCGAGCAGCGCCGACAGACGGGCTGGTTGCTTTATCAGCGCTGTCCAGAGGAGCGAAAGCTCCCGGTAACTGAACCCGGGCGCGCTCAAAACCCGAAAACCAGCCTCACCGGCCTGACAGTTTACATAAAACAGCGTCGCTGAGGCAATTACGTTGGCTTACACCACAATTATATTAATTATGCAGGCACCACTTCCAGAATCTGAACTTTAACCGGGGCCAAACAGGAGGCTGAGGGAGGGAGGAGGGTGTGAGGGGCGGAGGGGGGTGATAGGGTTGGAGCAAATTTGCCGAACAAACGACAGAGAGGGCCGCGCACTCAGGTGCCGATGGGGCGGCCCTCCTGCGTAAATAATGGGGCGTAATTAGCTGCACTTGTGACCCTGGTGCCAAGGTTAGCGCGACGGTCGGCCCGGGTTCATGGCGCGACGGGCTACAGTCAGGTTACAGACAAAATTGGGGCGGGGAGGGAGGGGGGGGGGAGGGGGGCGGCTCACTGGCAAACAGAAGAGCTGTTTGTTCTGCTGATTGGCCCCGGGACGGACTGGGTGAAGATCACCGGATGTCAACATTTACAGTCTACTGTCGCTCCCCCTCAATGTCACCTGTGTCACCAGTAACATCCTCCGCTCTGCCAGAGACCCCCGTTAACAGGCCTCAGAGGATACACGCCATTTCCAGGGAAAACTGTAGAAAAAAATCTTTGAAAGCGTTCAACGTTCTTACGAATTAATTCCATATCGAATTTGATGCCTGCGGATCAGAAGAGGAAAGTAGGAATCTCAGTAGTTTTTGGGAAAATAGTTCTTCCTGTGGATTTTTGGCAGTTAAGCGCTGGTGACTGGTTGCTTCAATGACAGAGTTAGTTAGGAACTGCAGAGCGGCTTTCTCTCTCTGGTCTGTTGACCGAGCTCTCCTCTTCAGTCCAGATGTAGCTCAGTCGTCCTGACAACAGCGCTCAATATATCCAGCAAATAGTCCTCATTCCAGCATCACTTGTCTATACAATGGTCTAATGTTACCTCGGAGGAGCTGCGTGCTGCTGTGTTTGTTTGCATTTTGTTGCTTCTCCCTCTCGTTGGCATTGGTTCACCAGTTGGCTTCTTTCTTCCTGTGCACCTGTGGAACTGGTTGACAGTCTCGTGGCAGCCTGAGAGGAGGTCTCATTTTAAAGTCCTGGCTAAAGAAGCCAGAATATAGAGCGTTCTCCTCAAACAGACCAATGGAACTCAGTGAAGGGAATGCGGTGAGGAACAGTCCCTGTCCGATCCCAGAAAAAACAGAAACCCGTTGAGTTCGTTTCATTGTTATATAAATACGGGTGTCCTTGTTTGTAGCCTTTGCACACCCGGGGGCCTTTCAAGCCAACACTGTTTATCTCCCCTCGCACACTGCTGTGTTTGCGCTGACCACTAGGGGGGCCTTGGCGCTAATCCCTGGAGGAAATCTTGAGATGTTTCACTGCTCACCTGAGACGTCTTCAAATGAGTGGCCCCCCGCTGTTCAAGGCCCCCCGAGCGCAGGCTCCGGGGACACATTGTAAAGACGACACCGTGTTTTCCCCCACACGCATGCTCTGATCTGAATTATTAGCTCTGCGGCTAACTGCGGCTGCCTGTGAAGACGAGCCGTAATGAGAAAAGCAGGTGAGCTGTTTAACTAGAGTTTCACAGCTATTAAAGTGCCAACACGGCGGGTAACCATGGCGACGGGCGCTCGGCTTCTGGGGAGTCAGCGTTTCAGGCAGAGGAGGGCGGATGTTTGTTTTCTGGATGTTATTTACAACTCCCCAACTCGCTGTTCCAGAAGAGTTGGGACAAAGTGTGAAATGAAAGAAAAAGGATGAGGCGCTTTGCCATTAACCATTCCAAAGACATTCACACTTAAGCACAGACATGAGGATGGTTGAAGTGAGATATGTTTCCATTGCTGAATTTTTGGCACTAATTGTGTATATAATGGTGATGACTCTTTCAAAAAAGTTGGGACAAGGCCTTGTTTAAGGTGTTTAGAGTCTCTTTATGTCCATTTGTTGGAGCTGTGGGGAAAAAAGTGTTGTCTAATTATCAAATTTGCTGGTTTTTAAAATGCTGACTGTGGTCCTTTTTCCTGTTAAGACCCCAACCCCAACTGTTGAGCCCCCTCTGTCGAACGCTCTAATTTGTAAAAGTGTAACAGTGAAGCCAAACGCTGGTTGATACACCCACTCCCACCAACACACAAAAGCAGGAGCTTTCAAAATAAAAGCTCTGTTCAGCTTTTAAGTCGACTTTTAGACAGTGTTCAATTAGATGGTCTTGGACAATCTCTCAATCTCCCTCAGGGTCTTCTGAGACCCCAGATTTGGTAACACTGAATCACAAGCCAATTCCGTGTAGGTTATTGAAACAAATTCGTTATTATCATGCAAGAAAAGTTTGTTGTTCAAAATATTCCAGGAAAACAGCGATTCTATACAACCTTCATCGGCGTCCAGCTGAGTCAGAGCATTTCACTGCACGCATCACTGTCGTGCGTCGCTCTTCTTCCCCCCCCTCCACGACTGATCTGTGACCTCTCGACCAAAGCTGTTTCAGATCTTCCCTCATCCAGTCCTCCGCATTGTTCCAACAGGATGCGATGCACTAATTATATTTACAAGTGTGAGGCCCAGACCTCAGCGTTGCACCAACGCGATAAACACACCTGCCTGCTGATGGCAGAGCGGCCTCGCAGTGTTTGGGGCCGGATGTTAAATCAATAAACGGAGAGCGAGGGGCCTGACGCAGCCCACTGACTGCAGGAATCTTACTCATTCTGGCCCCGGAACATTTCCGCTGAATCATAACTCATGTGAATGGTATTCAGAGCCGTTGCTTCGGTGGGTGAGGGTCCCACTGAGATCACCAGGAAATGCGGCGCGCTCGCGAAAAGCAACACCGACAACACATCCCTAAATACTCACAGGGATCAGTTATGGAAGCACATGTTCGTTTGTTTGGTTTAAACCCGTGTTCTGCTTCAGATTTAGCTTGTATCCCTTCCAACTCGGAGTGTAAAGTCAGTCTCCCCGTGTTGTATTTCTAACTGCAAATGACTTTTAGAATTTAGAATTGTTCCCCCTATTCAAAATCATTTTTCATACACACTTCCTACTTTCTATGTTTCTCTCAAAGCACAAAGAAGATGATTTTGTTTTGCCCACAATAATGAGGAGAGTGCACAGTGTTCTATCGTTTCCTTAAATTCAAGAGTTTCTTCAGCTAGAACTGGAGAAATGTGTACTTTCATTTTTGTTTATTGCATTAGTCACCTAAAACCCACACAGAAATGTGTTTGTTATACAGACTTAAGAGTCAGGAAATCTCTAAAGCTTCTCCAAACAACACTCTCAGGTTGAAACTTTTGCTCTTGGTGACCTGTAAAGGGTTAAACCGACAAGAACCATGAAGTCGTTCCCAAAGAGAGCACGACCATCATTACCACTAGAGGGACCCAGGAGTCACTGAAAATTAGTGTCACTGAGGTTGTTTTAATTCATGCTAATGAAAGGTTCTGTGGTGCTTTTTGGACCTGCTCGACTTCTCAGTGATTGGAACCTTTTCTGACTTCAGTCTCATGAGCGATACTTACACAGGAAGGAGTCAAACAAGCCACAGGTGTGTAAAGGCAACACGTCCAACCTACCTTTAAAAGCTGATCAAACTGTCTTGAATCTAAAAACTTAACATAACGAACAGAATCCTTTCGCACGTCCACTTTAATTTCACAGCACATCATCGCATTTAGCTTCATGGAATTGAAAAAGTTATCTCCTCTGGTCACCGGGAGCCAAAACAACCAGGAATTCGTCTTTTTTTTGATATACTGCGACGGAAACTCCCAAACCAGAGATGCATCAGCGACACTTCAGCCGTGAGCCACAGCTGAGGCTTCGCTCCCATAACTGAGTCGCTCCATAATGGTTTCCTGTGGGCTCCATTACTGCCAAGAGCGAAAGAAGGACGGGCGCGTTGTTGACTCCCTCTGCCTGTTTTATGCATCGGACTGGTACACCTGGAGGAGCATCTGCACACTGCGGAGGGGAGTGGAGGGTCCAGCCTCTGACCGACTCCGACGGTTGTGAAAAACCTTCGCAATGTGATGTCATCAACTTTGTATTATGTGTCGGATGTCCCGAGGATGATGTCATTATACGAAACCTGTGTATTATAGTGGACAGGTGCTTCAAGTTGACATGTGAGAACGCAACAGAACCACAATCCTTCTTCCTGACATGGAATTGAGTGTATTTCTACTAATACATGTGACCACTCTGTTCAGGAAGTGACCTGGCGGTGAGATATCAAGAACACGCTGACAGACTGATGTGTTGTGGTCCAGTTTGACAAAAGAGGGAAAACCTGCAGCTGCAACAAGGAGAAGACACTGTTGGAGATGCTGTGGACTGTCTCTGATTTGCTAAAACATGCCAGTGAAGCCAAACACTGGCAGGATAACAGTTTCACCAAGCCAACACAAAGAAGCCTTTAAAATAAAGGCACATGGCAGCTTCCCACATCTGCTCAAGTTTCCAAGAAGTGTTTAATTGTTTTTACAGCCTCAGCATGAGCAAATCTCACGTCTTTCATTCGTCAATATGTTTCTCTTTCACAGAACCGAAGCAGATTTGAGACTTTTTTCCTTCGAGAAAACTGACCTGGTGAAACATTGGAGCAACTGGAATCAGACCTATGTTTCACGTGTATGATAAGGAAGTTGATTTGATGCACATCTGCAAAGTGCTGATCCACACAATTACAAGCTGTGTTAATAGGAGTAAATTCATCGCATGAGAGAATTAAGAAGCCAAAAAAGAAGTTTGCATTCTTCTGCAGGAAAATCTTGCTTATCTAAGAATGAGCTGTGTGTCTTTAATCTTTCAACGTGTCAACAGGAAGCATCAACAGCATGGGTACTAAAAGAAACGGCAAAAAAAAAGAAAAAAAATACACAGTGGAGAGCAAGGAGAAGGCCCATGATTTATGAACTGAACTTTTGGTAGAAAACAAAAACACGACTACAGAAAAAAAAGGACTCCTCTAAGGTGCTGCTTGTCATTTTCTGCACTGATTCAGGAAAGTCACACCTTCACGAGGCTTCGAGCTCACACTGACTCACAAGAAACACTCCGCTCTCATCTGCACTACAAAAAAAATAAATAACCACAATCAACATAAATAGGACAATAATTAGAAATAAATTAACCAAACAGCTGATGATGAGCATTTACAACACAAACAGTACACAGGCGGCCGTATTGCCATCTTTGGAAAACAGCACCTGACATGCTAAAACACATTGCACTGATGCGTTTCTCACGCCCATCGTCTCATTTACATCATCAAGGCCCCTTTTTTAACACATCGACTCGTCGCCTAATGAGCGGGGGAGCCCATGAAAACACTTCAGCGCCCCGTGCACAAGTTTGAGTCCTCGGCGAGTCCATTGAGCCTGGTGCCAGCGCGCCTCTCCGCCACAAGTGCCATCCATTTGGAAAAACAATGCCCACGCTCCCGCCCCCCCCCCGCCCCACGAAACAATGGCTCTCAATTAACAGTCGACAATGGGTTGGGATATGAAGGAGCCACTGGGGACAAAGTTGTGGGCTGGGTGGAGAACAGCCTGAGGTGTGCGACCTGGTGAGAAGTCTGCAGATGTCGATCGGTGGGCTCCTGGGTCGCGCCGCCCGGCCGGCTGTCTTTGACATGTAGAAAGAGAGAAGGAGGAGGGAGGGAGTGGGGGGGGGGGTTGTCACCCACCTCCCCGCTGCAGTCTCCACACACACACACACGGGGTGCCCAGTGTTTCTCGGTTAATCCCACTTTATCCAAGAGAGACGGGCTGTCAGGTCTAGGAGAGGGGGAGAACATAGAGGGGGGGGGGGAGTGCAAAGAGAGAGACAAAAGCAGGACAAACACATAAGTTTTGATACATTTTAATGACTGTTTAACAAGTCTGAGGTCTGGCCCCCGGAGAACCGTGGGGCACACTCACCGCTGAAAAGCCCCACAAAGAGGCTTGGGATCAGATTCCCACAGAATTAGTTAAGGCAGCAAGCAGACAAGTGGTTGTGTTTTGATAAAAAATGAGGCTCATTTGAGAGCCAAAGCCCAAAGGAAAGAAAACACACCTGGGGGGATCAACGCGTGCAGCGCAAGCCCACGGCCAATGAAATGACATTTGCTTTATGGGATTAGATCATTTGTATTCACTGCTGGATCACTCTTGAAATGATATTAGAAGGCTTTTTTTTTAAGGTTACATTTGGATTTTCATTATGTGCCAATTAATTTATCTCAGTGGAAAGCATAATAAGTTAGTACAGAGTCCTGAAGCTGTGAATGGATTGTAAGGACTGTGAGTGAGAAGCAGACAGTCCTTCATTTGAGCAGAGGTGAATGTAAAACAGCCTGAAGCATAAGCTGACAGGCTGGAATCAGAGTGGGACCCCCGAGGAGCCTTAAACCCCCTTTAACTTTGAAAAAAATGAAAATATAATTAATCAAAATATAATTTGAGGAGGCCGCGGTTCAAACAGTGTTTTCCAAAACAAATCATGCATTTGTGCTAGAAATGAACACAAAATGATGCATGTGAGAATGTAAAAATGATAAACTCTACTTTTTTTATTGTCCCTAAAACCACACAAATTTGCACGTAATTGCAAACTAATAAAAATCACTTTGTAATATTGTAAACATGATCATTTCCAACTTGTTGCGAAGCTCCAAAAACTCATCCTGCTTCAGTTTTTCCTAATGAAATGATGAAATGTTCGTTTGGCAGCTGTATTAATCTCAAACTATTTTCAACTGGCCTGATTTGGAGGAGATCACTTTCACAGCAGCTTCAAATTAGGCCTCGTTTACGGCTGAGTGAAGCCCTAATGACAGGCCGGCGGACGGGGGGGCGAGCTCACCGCTGGTGTTCCAAATGGCGTTGGTCTGGTTCTTGTAGCCGTTCTTCATGCACTCGTCCACGTAGGACTTGGGGTCGCAGCCCGACATGAGGATCTCCCGCAGCAGGGCGATGTAGGCGATGGCCAGCCGCAGGGTGTCGATCTTGGACAGCCTCTTCTCGTAGGGGAACGTCGGCACGTGGCAGCGCAGCTCCTCGAAGGCGGAGTTGATGCTCAGCATCCTCTTCCTCTCCCGGATGTTGGCGGCGTGCCGCTGCACCTTGTACGGCTGGTGGGGCACCAGCCTCCGCACGCGGCGCTTGGTGACCTCCAGCGGCTCGTCGGCGGAGGAGGAGCCCTCGCCGTCGGCCAGGCACATGGCCACGTCCGGGGACTGCACGTCCAGGTCGGTGAAGGTCAGCTGCGCGTCCGGGAACATGGACTGGCAGCCGAAGGAGGACCAGGGGGACAGCTGGCCGCTGGCCGCGGTGCAGTCCAGGAGGAAGGTGTCCAGCTGGGTCTGGAACTGCAGGCTCTGCTCCATCTGTCCCCACAGAGCGAAGTCCGCGCCGGCGTCCTGGTCCAGGTCGAACAGGATGTCCTCCATGTCGGTGGTTTTGTCAGAGCGGATGCAGACGGAGGGACTTCTACCTGGCCGAAGGCTGCGCGCTGTGGCAGCCTCACGGGCCCATCTCCGGGATTAAATACTTCAGGGGCCTCCACGTTTTCTCGCCGGCTCTAATTCTAAAGGCTGAAAGGGAGCTCTCGAGAAGCCCTCACCCCTCCTTGTCGATCGCTCATTGCTTTAAGAAAAAAAAAACGAATTACAAAAGGATCAGTGGATCTCCCAACGACAGAAAGCGGGCAAAACACGTGTCCAATTATAAATTCCCCCCCAAGTAGTCCGGCTAATATTGACAAAAACACTCAGTCCTCAGCGGTGGTTGGAGGGCTTGTGCCGGCATTATGGCGCAGCGGGCCGCGCGAAACCCGGTGGCCCCTCAATGGGACTCTTATTTACTGCTATTAAAGCTCCGCTGACAACAAACACGACTGTCACAAACACGTGGAAGCTCTTTGCCGGAGCACAATGCCGCGATATTTTAATGTTTTTTTAATGTTTGGCCCGCGGGTTAATTGCGCTGCCCGCCTTTCTTTTTCTTTTTTTTTTTGTTTTGCTGGAGTTAAATCCCGATGTGGCCTTAAAAATCCATAAAATATTCCAAGAGTGCCACCACAACTTGTCCCACATAATTTGGGTCTCGTGGCCACATTAATTCTGCTTCTAATTTGCAAATGATATGACTGACTAAAAAAGGGGGCAAACCGTGGCGAGGACGCGCGCTGTAATTACGCAGGAGGCTTCATCAAACAGGCCCGGTTCCTTCTGCGAGGTTGGACGCAGGGCAGCCCGGGGATGAACTCTCAGTCAGCGGGGCCGCGTGTGTTTGCTGACACGTGGTTTTGATTTGACCGAGTCCTCCAGGATGCTAATTTGAAGGGGGGATCTGCGCGTTGCGAGTCAACACAGGAGGAGGAGGAGGGGGGGGGGGGGGGGTTCCAGGGGGGTTGGGAGGGGGGGACCACAAAATGAGGCACGATCCTGCACACTCAGATTTTCAGACCTACACAGTATAAAGGACAGTCTAGTGTGCTAATCACTCCACTCTAGGACATTTCATGACGCTTGTGTGCTTTTCTAATCTGATCCTTCTGTTGAAAACAGACAGCGGTCACATAAGGCCTGAAGCAGTGTGTGAATAGAGGTGCAGGATTCTGGTGCTGCATCCAATGTGTTCACACGGCCCTCAATAAGACAAGTAGCATTCATCAGCATGGAGCTAAATCCATTAGGCAGGAATCTCCCACCTTCAGCAGTCTGTCACCGAATAAATCACACACAGAGTGTTTCTGACCATCAGTCAGTGAGTCAGAGACCACTAAAGTGGTTTCTGTCTCTCCAAAGAGAAACTTTTCTACTCTAGTTTTTTTGCCAAGGCCAATCTGAGAGGTTAGTGAGAAGAAAATGAGCCGCCAGCAAAGTGGATTCAGGCAGAGGATGAAGTGAAAGCAGGAAGTCCCAGCCGCCTTCAAATGGACCCTAAAGCTACCTACAAGATGCTTTGCTGTGTGAGATTACAGTGAGGCCAAACACTGGTGGACTCCCTCTCTCACCACATCAGAGCAAGAGTTTTCAAAATAAAAGCACAGAGCAGTCTCCTTGATTGAGTTTAGGTTTCACAAATGCCCCCATCTTGTTTATCTTCAATATATGATTAGAGTTCTTGAGGAAGGGGTCCTCTTTAATGTGAAGACCCTCACTGGTCTTTTCTCCAGCTGACGCTTCTCCTCCTTTATGAGGTGAGTGGTGAGCAGTGGTCTCTGAAAGGTGGGGTGGGGTGGGGGGGTGTCAGCCGGAATCGTCCCCGCTGGTCTCGGAGCCTCCCTTCATGTTCTCCTCCGAGCCCTCCGCCGTGCCGCTGTCCGACTCCTCCTCGATGGTGAAGCGCGTGTCCCCGGACGAGCACAGGGAGCTGACGCTGCTCTGCTCCGTGCACAGCACGCACGCCAGCGGGGAGGGCAGCGCGCCCTCGTGCGGCGGCTGCCCGAACAGGTTGCCGTGGTTGGCGCAGAAGGGCAGCGACACCTGTACGGAGGGCAGGCCGCAGCCGGCGGCGGCGGGCGGCAGCGACAAGCTGTGCTTCTTGGGCAGCGCCCCCCACTCCCGCTGCTCCTCCTCGTGCACCAGGCGCGTGAAGATGTTGACCCTCCTCTTTTCGCGCCTCTTGGAGCGGAAGTAGCCCATCATGATGCCGGAGAGGAAGACCCCGTAGAAAGACATGACGATGAGGATGTACAGGTACGCGTTCCCGCCGCTCCTGTCCTCCGGGGGGCCCGCGGCGCTCTGCGTGTGCAGCAGGAGTTTGGGGGGCGCCGTGGAGTTCTCCAGGTGCTCCATTGCGTCCGAGCAGCTTCTGAGGGGGGGCTTTATAGGTATGCTGCGGGAGGAAGACA
>JAUESE010000027.1:4231832-4246202 GCA_032274725.1 Malacoctenus triangulatus
TGTGTGTGTGTGTGTGTGTGTGTGTGTGTGTGTGTGTGTGTGTGTGTGTGTGTGTGTGTGTGTGTGTGTGTAGCAGAAGTGAGAGGGTCCTGTCAGGACCTGATGCGGTCCCTCCAGCAGCATCTCTCTCTACCAGATGACGCCTCGGTTCGCCTGCTGAAGAGACGCTCCTGTCACATTCAGACGCGTCTCATTGTTTCCAGCTCCAAGAGCCGGCGGCGGACAGACAAGAGCGGGACAATGCCAGACTGAGCACAAATAAATAACTAACGCGCAAGACTTTGCCAGGCAAGGGTTTGTACTTTTTTTTCCCGCGATTGTAAACATTTGTTAAAGTCTCTTTCCGTTCGGTGCGTCAGTAGAGCGACATGAAGGCAGCTCGGCGCGTTTCCGTAAACCGCCTCTCATATTGCGGGGCTCCGGGCCTCGGAGGAGCGGACGGCCTGGAAGAGTCAAGTGCACCTTGGACGGGCCGCGCGCGGCCACATGCTCCCCATTAGGCCCCGCGGTCCGAGGCTGCTCCCCCGCCTGGGAGTTCCGCGGGGAAAAAACACAACAACGGGGAAGTTAATGAAACGGCCAATCAGGCGCACATCGGCGCGGAGCCGCACCTGCTCTTTTATGTTCCTCACATTATTATGATGTGAAATCAGTGACACGCTGAGGTGGACACTGCTGGATCACGGAGGGATTATGTCATTTCCTCGAAGTGATCCGTGTTGCTGGTTTGAGAGCGTCGGAGCCTAAACGCTTTTCCTGTAACACCTTTAATCTGACTAATCCTCCCTGTTCCTGTTTCTCTCACATCTCTTTCTATTTCTTTGATCCACAATCTATCATTAATCTTCCAAAATGTTTTTGCGACTCCACTTTTTTTTTTAATTCCATCACATGCAGATATTGATGTGTTTCTGTTCCAACTGACTTTCACATTTCCGCCCAGAAGATTAAACCTTGTGATATCACAATAACCTAAATAAAAACAGTCTGTTAAATGTTAAATTGAGGCCTTGTCTTAGAAGTGATGAATGCATCTTGTTTTAAAGCACTTCCTTGAAACACAGCTTTGTATCAAAATAAGTTTCCGGGCCACATGAATCGTTTTACAGTGTATTCCATGTCTGTGAGCAGCACTGTGTGAGCCACCAAGTTAGGTTAAAAGCAGGGCCGTACAGAGACCTGTGGAGGGGCAGGCGCTCAAAGTTAAAAAAGGGCACATGAAGCACAAATTTGAAATGCCAAACAGAATCTGACCTAATAATTTGACTGGTTGAATCGCAGCAACTCATAAAACTTTCACATAACACACGCAAAAACAAAGAAAAGAAAGAATGACAGAAACAAAAGGGCACTTTGGGCATCAAGGGGCAAAGGGGCAGGTGCTCCAGCCCCCCTCGCACCCCCCCTCTGCACGTGCCTGGCTAAAAGTGATGTGAGGATGCAACATGACTGTTTCAGCGTTTCCAGCTTACAAACAGAACCACAGAAGAAGAAAACCCTCTAAAGCCCCCCCCCATTTTTGCTTCACGGGGCCTTAATATTTGCCCAAAGATGAGTTGATGTTGCGCTGAGCATTCACCGTACAGTTTGTCGTACTGAGTCACAACATATTCACACGCAAGCACAAAGTCAGAGAAGCTGTGAACCCCAGACGCGAGTTTGACCGCTCGCCATCGGCGCCAAAACAAAACAGAGAGATTAACGTTACACGGGTGTATTCGGTGACGCACGTCTTGTTTGTTTGGGTACGGGGGCCTGATAAACATCTCGGCTCTGAAGGCCTCTGGGATCCGTCCTGGCTGCGAGGAGAGAGAGAGAGAGGGGCCACCGCAGCCAAGTGTAATCTTCAGCCGGGGCCCACAAAACAGGCCTTTTGATCCGCGCCGGGGCCGGGGCCATTACACTGTCACGGCACATTGAGGTGATAGCTCAGAGCAGAAGTTAGCCTTGACCACAGATGAGGTTTTCCGATAGCCCCGGGGCCGCCTTCACCTTTAAAGGTAAGCCGCAATCAGCGTTAATGCGACGAGCAGACCGTGCTCGGCATCAAAGCCTGTGCCAGTCAGCTGGAGGAAAACGACGCAGGAAATGCCTCGATTGCATTGCGAATCCCCCTCCTGCGCGCGAGGAATTCCGCGGGGCTGCGGCCGATGCCCGCTCCCTGCAGCGGCAGCTCTGGGGGGGCGACGACGGGACCGGTGCCATGGAGGTGAGCCGAGGTGCTTCTCCCAGATCTGCCAGAAAAACAGGCCCCGAGTCCTGGAGCGAGGAAGCGGCTCGAAGAGGGGCTTGGAGCCTTTTTTTCTGTCTCAGGCGCCGATCGGGTCTGGAAAAAGCATCACGGTCGTAAAGTGGGCCTTAAGCAAACACCCTCTGGGGGCGCCACCCCTCTGCCTGGACTGACAGGAGCCTGAAGCTGAACCTTAAGCTCCTCGGATTGATAAAGAAAAAAAACACTGCTATAAGGGTGTGTATTCACCGAATGGCAACATGTGGTATTTAGATAATATGACTTCATGCACGACTGCGTCTGCAGCCTCCACCTTTGCTGCTCGATGACATTCATTAATCCCATTCTGTGCACCTATTGTGAGGCGTTTTGTGGGTCTTTCTGGAATTCACGCAGAGCCACAGAGCTGAGAGGAAGCGATACCCTCGGCCCTGACACCTGCAGCTGGCCAGATGTGGAATAGGACACAAAGTTTGACACTGTCTCCTTGTGAAAGATGGAGCTTAATCTCACAGAGGCTCTTTTTGTTGTGTTTTTATCCATTTCAGTCAATTCATTCGTCTGTTTCCAGACTTCAAGGCTGATCAAACACACCAAAAAAATCCATAGAGGGGAATGATAACGTCATGTCAATTACTCAGTGAACCGGTTCCTGTGCCAGCATCTCCAACCTGCTTTTTGATGGACTTTGTTGTGTTTGAGAGCTTTAACAAACAGGTTTTTGGTATAAAGTTGTCATATTTGTCTTGTAACTATAAAAAAAAGGAACGTAAAACGACTTGATTGTTCGGAATAAATCTTGTTGAAGAGCATTTTTATTTCTCTTGTTCACGTTTTCCAAGGGACATGCATTTGTGGGATGGGCAGGAGAGTTGAGTAAAAATTTCCCAATTTGTTGCCATTCACAAACAGCTTATTTTGCCGTCGCTCTGAACTCTGGCGCCGCCAATCAGGTGCCTGATGAAACGAGCCAGTGTGTCGACGTGCAGCCTCATCATGTTGTTGTGCAACCTGCAGCTTTTATTTACTTTGGGAGACTTTTTTTTCCCTTAAATCCAGATGTGAATCTGCTCCTCCTGCAACTCCACATCCTTGGAAAAAACACTTTGTGCAATCGCGCGCGCGCGCGCGCGCGCACACACACACAGACACACACACACACACACACACACACACACACACAGAAGCAGAGGCCTGATACTCAGGAGATGGTCTAAACAGGCACGGGGGCGTCTCAGGTCACTGCAGAGACATGCCGGTGGACACGCGGCCCCCCTGAAGACCAGCTGCTCGCTTTGTTAGACCCCCAGTTGTCCCGCTCCCTCTCTGTGGCCTGACCCTGCCGCCCCAGGCTGCAGCGAGGTGTTACATGTTTTCCCAGCTTGATTAAAAATGAAGGAAATTGTGGCCATTCATCCTTTTTCGAGTGTCTCTGGACTTGATCTGATGCTGAAAGGAAAAGGTTCTGGGTTTCGGACATTCACACTTTGATATAGATCAAGTGGCAGATTGAATATAGTGTGTGAGCATGGCGATGAATGGAGAAGGCCACGGATGAATCGAGGCTGAATGTGTTGCAGGACTCTTACGGGGAGACAAAGCCCAGGATGCTAATAGGGACGGCACGCTGCAGCTCATGTGGTGATTATCTGATCATCCAATCATCTGCTTCTTTTTCTTGATGCTGAACTTTGAAAGTCTTTGAAAAAAAGGGCCATTTGCTGTCTGATGAAGAGATCTTTTTCACTGCATTGGATGAAACGTGTCTCTGTTCAGAGCTAATAAAGTTCTGTGACTTACAGACCAGGTGACCAAAAGCTGATGTTTTTAACTGAACTCAACAACGTTAAAAATTTAGGCTGAATACTGGGTTTTGCATCATTTTGATCCCCAGTAAAAAAATCAGAGTCACTTTTAACAGTGAACAGTCAAATGTACTTTTGTCAAGTATTGCAACTGCTGGAAATCTTACACTTATAGTTTTGTAAGTTTCATTTCTTTTATCTTTTAATTGAGTCTTTATTTAAAAACTTTGTCTTTCTGACAGCAACAATCCCTTTGGTGAAGAAATGTATGTTTCAGAAAATGTTTTCATCTTCACTTCTTACCTTTCTGTCATGAAGACCTGTCTATAAAAATATGACAAATAACGCATGAATTTGATTGCACATTCTTCTCATATTTGCTGTTTGAGATATTGCAAAAAACAGTCACAAAACACGTTCTAAAAATACAAATTGATTACATTGTCAATAATGTGTAGAAAGACGTGCTTAAATAAACAAATTATAGTGAGAAATAAAGGAAGGGAAGGGTTTCTCGTGCTTTATGACTGTTTTGACCAACAACAATAAAGTTAAAAAAAAAACAGTTACAGATTAGTAGTTAATTGTGTCATTGTAACATTAACTCAACACCTCACTAGTTTTTTTCCAAATGTGTTGACGTGATTCTGAACATGTGTCATTAAAATGCAAACCAGGACCATTAAAATAAGGCGTCTCCAGCAAAGACCTGTCACACTGAAGCACCCAGAGAGGCAATGTTGACTTCAGCACGAAAGTGCATAAATCTCTCCGATTGAGACAGGCTGTTATTCAAATGGCCAATGAACCTTTCATGTCTTCATGAGGAGGTGAAGCTCTCCTTGTGACAGCCCACGTTGTGTTCTATGCTGTTTTTATTTGCTAGTTCATATTTAACATTTTTCGTGAGGTATTTGGTTCGTTTCCATTGATGTTCTGAAGCTTCTTTGCATTCAGAGATGCTGCTGTTTATGCGGTCAATGAAGGGAGCGATCACAGGGGCCGTAAATCCATCAGTCGCACTGTACAATATAATCAGAGGACATATGGCGAAAACATACACCTGGAGGAACGTCCTGTTTGTGCCAAAGCAGGGAAAGGGAGTGGGCGCATAAAAGAAGATGGAGATGTTGTTAAACGGACTGAGAGCTTTTCCAAACAGAAAATAACGACTGATCAACTGTTTTCCCTCGTTGCGCCTCGTGTACGAGCCAGACGTGCTTATTGGAAATGAAATCACAGCAGCATCAACGCTGGAGGAGGCTGAATCTGGAGAGGCTGGGGGTGAAGGTGAAGCAATGGCGACGGGGGTTTCACCTCACCGAGGAAGATGAGACATCCTGCGCGGTTTCCGTGCGTCGTCCTCCGGAGTTCGGCTTCCTCCGGCCGAGCACAGAAGCTCGCAACGTGATCTTCGGCGCGGAGAGCCCTTTTTTTTTTTTTCAAACGGCGTCAGAGGCCGGTGAACGGAACGTGTTCTTTCGTGAAACACAGAGGGCGGCTTTCAGTGGAAATCATTACATAATCATTACTCATTGTCTCTGTATATTGTGGATTTGATGTGAAAATCCTAACAATACCCTTAAAAACAAGCGCGGACCAGATGTGGCTGTGGAGCTGGGTGCAGATGAGTGTGCTTTCTGGTGGGTGATTTTACAAAGCCTCCGCAATAAAACTCTTAATTGTTTGTTTCCACACCATTTCTACATCCTCTCCCTCTTTACAACACAACACAGATCAGCTGCAACAGGGACTTTTTTTTTCTTTCAGCGCGCTTTTCAACAGCAGATGAGTGAAATGTGTCTCATTATAATCCCCGGATGTTTGAAAGCCCGTTGTTTTGCTCATTTACAGCGACTGACGGAATATCAAACACGGTACAGTATAAATACAGCAAATCTCGCTTGTTTTGTTTACTACTCGGAGGTACAAACAGTCTGCCTACTGCCTTGTTTTTTGCGGTGACCATCTGACCTCGACCTGATCCGTCCCGACTCAGGCCCAAAAGTCTTTGAAGCGAGCGCGCATTTCTAATCAGCTCTGATTTAAAGCAACCTCCGAGCGGTGCAAAGTCACACATTGCGGCTCACACCAAAAGCTCCCACATCTGAGAACAATTAGACGTCTGGTTTCCTGCGAGGGGGCTGATTTGCTGTAGCTGACAGTTGCATTAGGAGGAGGGAGGGAGGGAGGGAAGGAGGGACTGGGGGGTGGGCGGGGGGGGGCATGGCCCCCAGAGCGGTCCTGCTGGCTGACCAAATCATAGCATCAGTACACACTCTCAGTGAGGCCTGAACGATGGTCCGATCGCGGAGCGAAAAAACGAAGGCCGGCTGCAAAAAGGAAAGCAACAACTCTGCAAGTATGCGGAGCCGTTTGCATGCGTGACAAGCGCATTCCTCTCTGGCATGCAGGGCTGGCTCTCCTGTGGCGCCACCTCTCACACGCACACACACACACACACACACGCACGCACACATGCACACACACACACACACACGAAGCTACAAAGGCACTACTGTTAATTTTTTGCTCGAAACAGCGTGTTAGGAGGTTTAACACTTTGCTATTCGTGCTTTTTGTAGTTAACTGCTGATTATTGTAAAGTCTGTATACATACAGACACTGTGTGTCCATTGGGTTCATCCACCCAATCACTTGTAAGCGTGTGCATCCTCGGCAGCCAGGAACTGTGAGGTGCTGGACGGCGTCACGACGTCTCTGCTGGGCGATTACGGCACTCACCAAGCAACATGCACAGTTCAGCTGATTAACCCTGTCAGTAATGTTATACTTTAAGCTATGTTCACATGAACAGCTGTTTTCCCTTTTCGTAAAGAAGGAAGCGTTTTACTCTCCGACAGCTGTTCCCGTCGGCAGAAAAAGCAGCGTGTTTTGTTTTGAACGCCAAACAGAGCGAGTAATGCGTCCAAATGAGGTGTCGAGCAGTCAGTTGCTAATTGTGCGCATCCTCAGTGAGGTGACAGCGGCTAAACAACAGCATCCACCCAACCTGAGGTGTTGAATCCTCAACCGTCCCTGCAGGACAGCGTTGTAGGTCAGAGGAGCACGCCGGAGTCACACTTCGCAGCTCCCGGTAGCTTTACGTTCACTGAGGTGTTGCTGATGAAAGATGAAACGTTGATGCTTGACAGGTCGTCCAGTGTGAGCAGCGACGGACCACTCAAGTCTCTGCAGCTCTGACATGAGTAAAAAGGCAGACGGGTGGACTGAGGAAGCGATGAAAAGCAGTTGGCTGTTTGTGGTATTAATTGAAGACTGTTCTTGAACTGATTTCTTTTCGCCTGGCGATACAAAGAAATGTCCCCCGCTGACGTTGCGCAACCGCGAAACAACCCCTGCCCTCCTCCGTGTGGTATGATGCCTCAATTAACAGCGTTTTCTGAAGGAAAACCAGAACATCATGAGCTCAAGATGCTTCTGTTTTGTGGCTCATTAAAATTTATTTCTAAAGCCTTTCTTTTTTCTTTTTTTTTTTTTCAACGGGTCTCCTTCCCCTCTGTGAATTTAAGTGCTGCTTCACTTTTAATCCGATGCCAAACTGCGACACGAGGGACTTTTTTTTTCCCCGTGACATCGAAATGAACAACAGCTCATTGGACGAGACTTAAAGGCTGCGGTGAGGAAACAGAAAGAACGCTTTTCCTGGTCGACACAACCCCACCTCCCACACCAAGGCACGCACGCACACGCACACGCACACGCACACGCACACGCACACACACACACACACACACACACACACACACACACACACACCCTACCCTCGTGATGACATTTGGATTGGATTGAATGGCCTCGTGCTGTAGGTGTTGCCACTTTACAACCACCCTCGCCACCGCCGAGGGCCGAAAAGCCCCTCTTTTTATCTTTAGTAGGCCAAATATTGGAACACTGAGACAATTATGAGCAACGCTGACGAAGAAAAAAAGAGGAAGTAGAGAAAGTGGTCGGAGTGGAGGACAGATGGAATTAGGACCGGAAAACAAAAGGGTTATATGAAACAGATTGTTTAACATAAACACCAATCAGTTGACAGGAGCAGCAACAGGAAAATAGATTCCCAGGAACTGGAAGAAAGAAAAAAAAAGCACCCATGAGAGAAAAACGAGTGCCGACGGTTCATTGTAGTTCTCAGCTGGATGATATGGGAGAGGGGGGGCTGGAACAAAGGGGTACTGAGACAAACAGAGGGATTGAGGGGAACTTAACAGAGACAGAAGAAAGAGAGAGAAAAACAAGAAAAGGAAGGAATCAACACAAATGGATGTAAGCCGATCGGGATAAACACTCCAAGGCAGCGTCTCCAGTCTGCAGACATGAGTTCAAACAACAGAAGCATCTTTGTGATTGTGCACAAGACTCTCAAGGACACTCAGACACCTTCTTTTTTTTACCTCAGGAGCCCTCAGACAGAAGTCAGAGCTCAGACTGTAGAACTGCTGCGTTCTTGCTGGACGGACACTTGGAGGACTCGGAGGGCGACAGAGCGAATCCGAAGGGAGCAGCTCAGTCATGTGATCCAGGTGAAGTCTTTTTATCAGCTGTTTGAATGCGACTGAGAACTCCATCAAATCTTTATTTATAAAGCTATTTCTATGCAGAGTAGAAGAACTGCAGCACAAAAAAAACATAAAACAATGTTAAAAACACATGAATCATCTTTGGCTGTAACTATTTTATTGGACTAAACTGAACCAATCAGGCACTCATGTTCAATAGGCAGGTGTACTTCCACCTTTTTCACCTTTTCTGTTCTGATGGTGGACTTCATTACATCTTTTTGTGCTTCTGCAGAGTGTTTGTGTGTCTGTGCATATTGAATTATCTTTAAAATGTAGCCACATTAAGTAAAGAGCAGTGGTTTGCAGGCCTGTCCCTTTAATTGCAGCTTGCCTTTAAAGATTTGCTCCCCCTTCGGTGCTCAAATGAGTGATATTGGGCTTTTCTAATATCTCCAGAGACGGTGAGTGGAAAAATACTCCTCAAAGCTGCTGTTTATATTAGATTAACACTGAGTGACAGAATCTCCACTCGACCCCTTGTCTCCTTCCTTCACTTGGCTCGTCTGTGTGTCGGGAGGGACACCCGGCTCTGGGGACGTCCTGTGTCGGTGAGACCGGCCCAGCCTCAGTGATCAGCGCTGTCAGTGGATTTTCCTGCTGAATCACCTGAAACACTGGAGCCATCTAGCCAAACCGATGAGTCACTGCATTCTTCAGCCCAACCGTCACCAACGTGGGACACAGTGAATTACGGCGGACACTCGAAACCTCCCAATTACTGTTCGACATCAAAGGGAATGTAGCGCAGCGACAGCAGAAACGAAAAAACAAACGTCTTAAATGTTTCGGAGAGGCTCTGAAGAGAAGCCGCAACAACAAAAAAAATGTATTTTCCATCACTTTAGATTATTTGAAGTGGAATTTTTTTGGTGAGGCTTTCCCAATACCAAAGGCTAACCACTGACAACAAAAAGTTTAATAACACAACATGAAAACCCTTGTTTGACAATAAAACCGCTGTGTCTCTGGCTTGGAAGGGGGATGAAATGAAACCAAGCTTGACTCCAGTTTTCTCTGCTGAGATGAATTGGAGTCTTGGAGTGTGAAAACACACAACCTCGCCTCTAAAGCTGAACAACGCGACGTCGGAGGGCGGCCGTCCCGGCTGAGGTGTCTCTCTCGGGCCGACCCGACCGGAGGAATCCCGACCTGACGCCCCGGAGGCCAGCGCGAGGCCCAGCTGGCAAGAGTCACGGTGTTTTGAGGGCAATGAAAAATAATTTCCTCCCTGAAGATGAGCCCCCAGAGGGGATCCGGCCTGGCCCAGAGAAGGAGGGGGGAGCGCGAGCCATCCAGGAGGAATTCCAGGGCGGGGGTGACCGAGAGCGTCAGAGGGAAAATGTCAAAGACAGACGGCGGCGTCGGGCTGCCGAAAAGCCGGGACCTGTTTATTCTATGGCTGATTAAACTCCGCACTGTGAAGGAACGCAGCATCCAGAACGGAGCGTGAGTCAAACAGCAGGCACGGAGTTCCTAATGTGCCATGCAGACGCTTCACTCTGGCTGCGATATCAATCGTGGACAGGACGCAAATACACTGATGCAACTCAGTCAGTGTTCACGGGTCAAATGATACAAACTCTGTAGTCCACCAGGTCATCGGTAGAAACTTTATCGATATCAATAAGTTCTATGGAAGCAACAGTGTGTCTCTTTTAAGCTTCCATACAAACAGTTATACTGTTCAGGGCTGTCACCATATACTGAGGTGTCCAACCGGGCGTCAAACTGTCCTTGAGCAAGGCACTGAAGCAATTTGCTCTGACGTGTGTGTGTGTGTGTGTGTGTGTGTGTGTGTGTGTGTGTGAGAGAGAGAGCTCTCGATAAAGCACTTGAGGACAGCTGATTGTGGAGTGATGATGCTCTCTATAACTAAAAGCCTTTATTCTGTTATTGATGACTGTGAAATCAAATCAGAAAATGTCAACGTTGTGCTAAAAATCCACACAAATGATGATGTTGTGAAAAGTGATGCGGTCCCACATCGACATGATGTTCTGCTTCATTTCTCTCCTTTGTTTGCTCCCTCACTACTGCGCGTTGGTCAGGCGGAGTGACGTGTGTGTGGCAGCGCACCCCAGCGAGCGGCCAGCAACAACAAGCAAACAAAGCAGACGTTGATGTATTGCTCGCTGGAGAGAGTCAGCGGTGGACGTAGTGGAGGTTACTCCGGTGGGCTGCAGTTGTGTCACAAAACCAATTGGCATCTTTGGGAACTTTGTGGCAAACATGCAAACGCGACAGCTCGGAATACACTAAAAGTTAGTCTTTTTTCACTTTTACATACATGGAAATAAATTTGAGAACGCGAGATTGTATTATTCTGTTTCTGTCGAAGTTTTGATTATGTCACCACTATGATCATTTTGGCCTTTAGTATTCCTGAAGGGAAAATATGAGCATCATGTATATGACACTCTCAATGAAAAAAGAGGGACTGGCTATTCAGAGTGGGGAAAAAAAGTGTGTGTAACTGTCCACTGGCCAGTTCAAACAAACAAAACCCAAGACGTGATGTTCACTTCGAATACGTTTGCATGTGTCCACCAAGTTTCTGAAAGGTTTTTTGAAAAAAGTTCGCTACTGTATCTTCTCTCTCTCACATCAAACCCCGAGGACACATGCGATAGAACTTAATGAAGACCGGACTTAAAATTCGAGCAACAAGAGCAAATATCCCGGTCGACAGGAATTAGACTAAGTGACTCTGGCAGATTCCGTCGTCTGCGATGACGTGTTTTCCTGGTATTCTCCTTCGCTCTAATCAGATGGACATCCATACTCTGGAAAACGGGCCAGGATGGAAAATCCTTCTAAAGTCCACCCCTGTGTTTTATGAGGGATCCTTTTTTTTTTCTACACGGCATCTCTTACGGCCTTCTTTGAGGTCCCCTGCTTTTCAGCTGTGGACACTTTTGTGAAAAATCGAAAGAAATATTACAATTTGATGGCCTGTTCTTGTTTTATTTTGACTCAGGATCGTATATTTACTCTAACTTACATTCGTGGACAAGATGCTATCAACTTTCCTTGTCTAAGTCTTTTATTTTTTTCCTGATGCAGGGACAAGAAGTTGTAAAAAAGCGGAGGGGGTTACGACCCCTTACAGGAGCGGGCCGGCACTCTGGCCGTACTCGTGTATGAAGTTTTTCCACTTTCCCAGCCACTTGTTCCAGGACCCAGACTTCAAAGAGAGCACTTGAAAAGGTAAAGATATCCACGCCGGCCCCACGTCCACTCCGCACAGGAGGAGAGCGCGCCAATGTGGTTCGTATTATTTGATAAGCATCCCGTATTCACCGGGGTATTTTAATGACCCGCGGCGAGTATTTTCATGGCTCTGGCGCTGGCTCTCGAGGAGGGGGGGGGGGGGCTGTATTGCGCGGTGACACCCAGCGCCTTCTCACCGAGAGGAGGATCGGCTCCACCGTCTCGCCTGCGCCACTGGTATTCATTATGTATCTTCTTTTTCCACGTGTCCGTTTATTTTTCGCTGTCTGGAGGTGTCGGGGAGGGGGGGGGGGGGCGTGTGTTCTTCCCCTGCCGTGACCGTACGAGTGTGTACTGATGGCCGTCAGGAAGGACAGTCTGTGTATTGTTTTAGGCCGCGCGGCATGCCGGCTGTCACGGACGGCCTTGGATGAGGCTTCTTTTTTTTGGTTTCGGGCCCTTTGTGTGTGTTTGACGCCTTCCTCGCGAGCGCGATCTGTGCGGTCTTACCGATAAGTTTCGACCGAAAAAACAGGAGCCCCCCCCCCTCGTAAAGACTCGTCGGAGCGTCGACGGGGGCCACCCAAGCGTCGCTGTCAGCCTGTGACGAGTGAGCTGTCCTGAGAAAAATAAAAGAAACTGTAGAAATCGAAGTTATCTCAAGATGTAACAGGATGTTGCACATCGCGCAAAAACTCGGTATTGATCACCAGAGTCCAGTCATGAAAATAACATTCCTCCTTTGATTGCTACCAGATATGCTCTGCGGACTGTCAGAAGTTGAACGATGAGGCCGAGCGATCCACAATAACATGCGAAGGATTCGTCATCGCGGATGCTTGTCATCGGCGCGAGCTTCTACCAGACTCGCGGCACGAACGCGCGGCAGCACAAATGAGACGTTTAGCAGTGAGAAGGAAAAAAAACAGCGTTAGCCAAACGGAGAAGTGGTTAGCACGCTCCTGTCACAGTGGAAAGGGCCTGGGTTCGGTCCCTCAGCGCAGCCTTTCGTGCACGAGTTTGCATGAGTGTGATTCTCCTCCAAGAAATCATGCAAATGAGGTCGACGGGGGACTCTAAATGGTCCAAATATGTGTGTGTGTGATGGTGTGTTACTGTGTTGGAGTGACGACCTGTCCTGGGTGTCACCTGCCTTCACCCACTGCCAGTGAGAATGGTCTCCAGTGATTGCATGGAGCAAAGGATGGGATGTATTTCACACCCGTACATTGGAGGCACTGTTTGCTCTCATCGAGCAGCGCCGCAAAAGCCACGTCTCGCCCTCCATGGGGGGGGGCGTTTGCAGTTCGGCCTCATTTACCGGCATCAGAGCTTGTTTGAGCGGATGAGTTATGGACTCACTCGGCTGCTGTGTTCCATTGTGGCCGTCACAAAGGCCCATAGAGCGACTGGGAGGCTTCCACCGCACTGTCACACAGCAGCTCCTTTGTTCCGGAGAGAACTTCCAGGAGGCGGCTTCTTTACACAGCAAACACCCCCCGATCGCCCGACAACCCCGGGTTACCCCTCTCCAACTGTAAACCTGCCAATCTCGGCGGACCCCCCTGGCATCCCAACGCAGTCAAACAAAAGCGCCTGGACCTAAACATAAGGCTTTTACTGTTGGGTCTGGAATATGTATTTCTCACTTGTTCATCGTGTGTATATTTTTTTTAGACGAGTACTTCTGAGAATCCGCGTTTCCCTTTTCCCTCGAGGGAACCGCGAAGCCGTGGAGCGGGGGAGAGATGCGAGCCATGATGTGGGTTTTTTTCTTCTTTTTTTTTCATGCGAAATCCCGATTCTTGATCTCCTTTTATGTGTTTCGAAACAGGCGGTTCGGTCCGAGCGACGGTGCCCAGCGCTCGCAGCTCACGCAGCGCCGCCGGGCCGGTTCTGCCCCCGTGTCTGTCCATAATTTCCCCCTGCTTTATTTTTTTTTTTCTTTCTTCTCTTTTGCGTCTGAGAAAATGTGTTGTAGATTCCTGAGCTGTAACATATTGTAAATTGAGTGTAAAACGACAAAACCATGTGAATTATGGGGATCGATGCATCATGATGTAAAAATGCAGTGCGTGCAGGGTGCAGATTTGGCTTCGCTTCGCTGTTTTTTTTTTTTCTTTCCTTCTCTCTTTTTTTTTTTTCGTATCGCAGAAATCTGAGTTCCAGCTTGACGGAGATAAAACACAAAAGAGCTCAAAGAAGAACAAAAAAACAGCAGCATCTAGAATATTTACCACATTTCTGCTTTGTACCAGCAGATCAGATGATCAGAGGGTTAATGGTGAGCATATTCTAAGCAAGGACATGGTGATAATGAGGACCTGATTCTCTGGACCACTGGTTCCCATCCGAGGGTCCATAAAAGAGAGATGACGGGGGTCTACGCCAGACAAAAGAAAAACAGACCAAGAAACTAACTCTGGCCTCAAGAAAAACAGTGGCTTTTATTTTGAGGGTTCCTGATTTTGTTCATTTGCGAGCATGAGTGAGTCCACCAGTGTTTGGCTTCACTATAACCCTCCTACTGTGTTGGTGT
>JAUESE010000027.1:4461388-4483235 GCA_032274725.1 Malacoctenus triangulatus
GTCTGGCGGAGGAGCTGATCTCCTTGGATGAGAGGGACATGTCTGTCAGCCAGCTCCCTGAAAACCTGCAGCCCAGCGGGGAGGAGTCCGGCAGAGGAGACGAGCAGAAGCCGTTTCTTGAGGTAAACCAATGATGTGTAAACTGATGTTTTGGCAAGTCAACTTTGGATGCTGAGTCACACCTGCTGCTCATGAAGCACTCTGCAATGCAAAGCCTGGGATGACTGCAAAATACCTAAAAGTCTCTCATTTAACTCTGAGTCATACTCCACATATTTGCAGGTTGATTTAATAGACTGTGGTGCGACGCTCGGCTCTGGGTTTGCCGTAAACGACACCATCACCTGGACGAAGGGTGAAGTACTGGGCAGAGGTGCCTATGGCACAGTAAGTGTACTATTGTACAATGTGGAAAATGAATATAAGTACAGGAAAGATTAGAGAAAAATGTTGGCTATTTTTTTTAAATCAGTTTTGATTCTTGTTTGATAAAATCTGTGCTCGAAAGGTCTTTTTGAAGTTCTAACCTTGAATTCTAACCAAGAAGTACTTCTCTTTGTGCAACAGGTTAGACTTTCACATTCTCAGGTTAATCTGCTACAAGCAGTGTGAATGTTTAACCAGTTCGGTTCACTCTGCTTACTTTACCAGGTGTACTGCGGCCTGACCAGCCAAGGCCAGCTGATAGCCGTGAAGCAGGTGAGCTTGGACTCCTCGGACCCTGAGGCTGCCAGGAAGGAGTACACCCGTCACCAGGGGGAGGTGGAGCTGCTGAAAACCCTTCGGCACATCAACATCGTCGGCTTCCTCGGGACCTCGCTCCAGCAGCATGTGGTGTCCATCTTCATGGAGTACGTGCCGGGAGGATCCATCGCGAGCATCCTCCACAGGTTGGCCCGAAATATTTCGACTCTTTCAGAAAGAGCTTTCATCTTTGACCGAATAAATGTTTTTGAAAGGCTTTTATTACGAATGACCCCCAGATTCGGTCCACTGCCAGAGCGAGTCCTGGCTCTTTACACCCAACAAATCCTCGAAGGGGTGGCGTTCCTCCACCTCAACAGGGTCATTCATCGAGACTTGAAGGGGAACAACATCATGCTGATGCCGACTGGAGTCATCAAGCTTATAGACTTCGGCTGTGCCCGGCGTCTCAGCTGCGTGAACCACACAGCCAGCAATAGTGGAGACCTGCTGAAGTCGGTTCATGGCACTCCATACTGGATGGCACCAGAGGTAAACCTTTGACCCACCTGTCCCAATGAGCCCTTCTCTGCCTGTGGAGTACTCAAGACTTATTTCCAGGTTCTTTTTCTGGCCGTAGGTCATCAACGAGTCAGGATATGGCAGAAAGTCTGATATATGGAGCATTGGGTGCACAGTGTTTGAAATGGCAACAGGGAAACCACCACTGGCACACATGGACAAGATGGCGGCCTTGTTCTACATTGGGGCTCAGCGAGGGATGATGCCCCCCTTACCGAAAGGCTTTTCAGAAAACACCAGGGAATTTGTGAAAATCTGCCTGACAAGGTGGGTCAGTCAGTCAACTCTTCCCAGCTGCTGGTGCAAACAGTCTATATGGTAAAGATCGTTTTTGCATCTGCTCAGATCTGTGATAAAATCATGGAACAAAATTCTGCTGGTAAGTTGAGCTAACAGTTAAAAAAAAAGGGTCTGTAGGGATCATTTGTTGCAATTGAGGCTCACTTGTTGCCACTCATTACATTCTTTAGTCCACTCAGAAGAACATCATATCACAGCTCATCTTTTAAACTTACTTCTGATTTAACCTGAGATACAATAGTGGCGTCATACCAATTCACCAGTTGTTCCTGCTGAAGTGTGATTTGTGTCAATAAAAACAGAATCCAAGTTTAGCAATAGGGTCATATCCAAAATAGCATCATCCAATGAGGCCTTTGTCATCCTTTCTCCCCCCCACCAGTGACCAGAAACTGCGGCCTTCAGCTGATCAGCTGCTGAAGCACTCGTTCATCCCCCAAATGGAAACCAATGTGAAGTCCTGGAGGACGGACAAAGAGAGGTGCTGCGGTCATCGCCAGGGACTGTGTGGTTAAGAGGTCCACTCAGAAGGACTTGAGGATTTTTTGTTTGTCTTGGCTGAACACCTTTAGTCATCGGCCCTCCGACATCTCACCACCTTTCCTGTTTTGTTGTTGTAGTCATGTTGCTGAGAAACACCGGGAGCGGAAGTGGAAGGATTAGAAAGTAATGTCTGCACTTAGATATACATTGAAATAACCTATGAAATGTGAAACAATGGTAGATTTGGTTTTTTTTAACAAACCTTTGGGAATTTTTTTTACAGACATAAATGTGCCAATTTTACAGAGAAATTATTGTGTGAGTAGTTCCAGGTTCTTAATAAAATACAACTTCTATACTGTAGAAGACTTGATACGGACTTTCCCTTTCAATATGACATTTGAAATGTGCGAAAGAAAACATACAATTGAGTAGCACCGTTGCTTGATGCAAGGTACCAATGATACAACATGATGCAACCCTCCATCCATCAATCCCCGAAGATGCTTGACTTCTGAAGTACAGTAACAAATAAGACATTACAGCACATGGAACAAAACAAAAACCAGTACGTAACATGTGTCAGGGTAGTGGCAACTTTGAAGTTTATTTGTAATATTGAAATGAGAAAGGATTTTTTTTTAAAAAGAAAAAAAAAAGAAAAAAAAAAAAGATGTGAATAGGGCCTCAAGCTGGTTTGCCTCAATCGCAGCTGTTTCGGATGTCCAAACGCTAAGCAGTGATCAGGGTGCAGCCCAACCCACCCTCAGCCTGACGACGAGCTTCCCTTCTTCGGAGAGAGTCGGTCACAAACACATGTGACTGGGATGCATCGATCCAAGATCCTTCAACCATAGTTTACTGTGAAATCGAAAAGCCGTATTCGGACACGTACGCGGCTCTCGGTGGAAAAATTGGAACCAACTGGGTCATGAAACTTGGTGCGACAAAAAACCCCTACCAAGAATACTTAAACTGCAGATACTTGACATATTCTACATATTGAAACAGGTCAACTTGCATAAATCCAATCGGCCACAGCTGTAACAACGCGAGACCAGGGTGAAAACGAGCCTGGCAGATCTACACCCCCCCCCCCCACCCCCCACTGGGAATAGTACCCTGTTAATGATTAACACTTAAACGTGCCGCCTTACAGCTGACACCTAAGAGCTACAGCTTCATGTCGTGAAATGTCGGATGCACTTCAAAGTAAAAAGGGTTATGTAAACTTTAATAGCACACTACTACTGTCCTTTGTTAGTTTTCTCATTTTTCTCTTTGAGGCACAACCTTTGGCATCCAGCTTAAGGTCTACGTAGAGGTCCAAAAAATAGTATTTGGTACAAATTGCATCGTTCTGATGTGGTAAGTCGGTGTTGGAGGTGCCAGCTGCTGAGGGGAAACTGGTTATTAGACTCCCTGTGATGGAAACCTACAGTAGACCACCGTCTGTAGCAAGGCTGTCAGAAGCACACACACCACTGGAATGCTGCAATCATACACCCGATGATGCCCAATCCATTCAACAAAATAAAACTCTTTATAGGTATTATAGTTATCTAGTTATACTTACAAGCAGCTCCAAACCTGAGTAGTCATGGTATAGCTTTTTTTTTTTAAACATACAAAAATGTATGTACAATTATCTCCATTATCTGTAAACAACAAGTAAGCGCTCTTCTTTTAAATCCCTTTGATGATTGAAACATGAAAATCATACGCACAGTATTTCAGTATAAAAAAGAACCCAAGACAAGAAAGTAATTGAGGAGATCAAACTTTACAACTAAAAAAAAAAAAAAAAAAGAAAAAAAAACTGCATCCATCAAAGCAATAAATGGAATGCCAGCCAACTTAATCTGAACTCCTCCATCCAAGTGGCTGCTAGCTTCCTCCATACAACCACTGAAGTGTGATTGAATTAAATTATTTAAAAACAATAGAAAAAAGAAAACTAGAGTAAGAAAATGAAGAAAGTGCACCTTCCATGCTTTTTATAGTACTTGTAATACTTGTGTTTTTGCCGTATGGAGATCGGTCATGTCAGAAAGGGACTTTTTTTTTTCTTTCCTCCCCTCAATTGGAAACACACATTCAACCCTTCCTCTGCCACACTCATACACACCCACCTTTGCACATCTCGAGACCCACTTGAGGAGGAAGGATTACCGAGCAGCAATCTGACACACTTACAGAACAACAGGACTGAGCATCACAGCACAGAGATGTGACAGTCGGGAAGCATATTTTGCCATCTCAGAAATTGAGAAGTCCAACAATACTTCTTGTTTTTTTTTTTTTTTTTTTGCAGAGTAGGTTTTATCTGCCTCTCAGTAAAGGGTTTATCATCAGTTATTTTCCTAGGGCACTTATCAAGGAAGTGAGCAGAGTCTGAGCTGTGTTTGTTGCCATTTCCATGTGCTGGCCATGGCTGCAGAGTGGTGGACTCAGTGTCTCTGCTCTCCTACTTCATGTGGCGATTCACTATGAGGCGGGTACTGCTGAGAGGTCCGCAGCCCACCTGAATGTGACAGGAGGGGAGGAGGAAAACAAGTATAAGGAAGAGAGAGAGAGAGAGAGAGAGAGAGAGAGAGAGAGAGAGAGAGAGAGAGAGAGAGAGAGGAGGAGGAAGAGGAAGAGGAGAAGGAGGGTGGGACGGAGGTTAGCCATAGAGCTGCAAGCCAGATGAGACACACTGCAGTACAGGAGAGGCGCGAGGGGGGAAAAGGGGGGAAGAAAAAGATGGAGTACCTGCAGCACCAGTGCCACCCTTTGGGATTTTGCCCACTTTGGAGCAAGAAGTGGAGGACGAAGGGTGGTGGTTGTGGCTGACCTCGGGGTGCACCCTCTTGCGTGACGAAGGGGCCGATCCGGCAGGAGCGAGTGTGGAACCTTCCATGCTGACCAGTCCTGGAGGCCCCCGCAGCAGGCCTGCCACACCGCCCGGGCCCTCCGCGCCTCCTCGTCCGTTGCCGCTGTGTGTGTGACTGTGCTTGGGGTGTCGGTGTAGGTTGTGCTCCGCTCCGCGATGTTTCTCCTTACTCACCAACGGGCTGGAATGTTTGCTCTTGTTGTTGTTGGCGGCAGCAGCAGCAGCAGCAGCAGCCAGGCTCTCATCCGAGGAGCTGTGGCGCTCCGAGGATGAAACTTTGATCTTCATCTTGAGTTCGTCTTTGCCCGGTTGTCCGCTCTTATCCAGCTGGGAGCTGCTGCCCGGAACAGCCAGGTGGAGTTTGAGCGAGCCTTTGTCCCGTTTGTCACCGTGATGGCGTCTGTCTTGGCCTAAACTTGAGGAGGATGGACCTTTGACTTTCATTGGGGATGCTGTGGTGCTGCCACCACCACCACTGTGGGAGGTCTGGTGGGGCTGTGAGTGTTTTCTGTGGTCTACTTGGCTCAAAGTGGGTGGTGCATAGGTAAAAGAAAGATCTGCCTTCTCCCCACAGTCAATCGTTCCTCCATGCTGCTCTTGCCTCCGTTTTTGCCCAGAGGCAGCAATCTCTGCAACATGCTTCTCTCTGTATTTGTCAAGAGAAAGCTTCTGGGCTGAGGAAGATTGTGGTGTAGGCGGCTGAGCTGGAGGAGGGTAAGCAGATAGAGGTGGCGGCTGATGCTTGCCCACCCCACCCCCACCGGTCCCTTTCTGTTCTTGCTTGACAGGGTTGAAATCTACAGTTTTCTCAGTCTTGAACACTGGTGGATGCTGAAGTAAGGAGGGGGCGGACATTTGCGAGGATGCCGTCGCCTCTTGGATCGAAATGCTGAGCGGCTCCTGTTTCACGCAGCTGGAGGTGTACCCCGCTTGGCTCTGGCTGCTCTGGGGCCATTCGGCGTGGCTGCCTGGATTGTACGTGGCCAAGGTGTCCAGAGACAGGGGGGCGCCCCTCGACTGGCCGGGCATGGTGAAAGTTGCGCCTGCTTTGGAGAAACTTGGGTTGGACGAGGGAACTCCGGGAAGGGTGCCGTCACTCTGGTCCATCATCATGGAGGGGCCCGCGAATGAGTTGTCAATCAAACTGCTGTTTTCACCCTTGGGCTTCTTGGCAGCTTGTGTCGCCTGGAGACAAGAAAGGCCAGTGAAGCTTCCAAGTTTGGTCGAGGGCAGGACACAACGAAATCCTACCTGACGACACAGGTTATTGGTAATCTATGCTGCCACAATGGATGTATTTGATGGCTCACTGATTGCAAAGACAAGACATGTCTTTCCAGTGGCTACAAAAATGGAATGGAATGCATCCTACCCTCCAGTTTCGTATCCTCTTTAACCTGCTGGGTGTCTTCTCCAGAATCTGCAAAAACTCATGGGTCAGCTCTGAAACCAGAGTAAAATAATTTTCACCATAAACCATGGTTTGACTCCTTTGTCTTCTTTTTTGTGAAAGATTGCACTTGAAATATACACCAGATTTTGCTACATTCAAATTTATTCTACACAGTTCATTCTGGCAAAGTAAAAACATCAGAGTCCCAACTCACCGTCAAGCAGTTCGAGGGTGACTGAGCTGTCGACATATTCCCACCAGTGTTTCCCATCAGTAGAAACTGGGATTTCCCAGTTAGACCACTTGCACGCCAGGTGGATGCACACGCAAGCGATCACTGTGGGCTTGTACTGGAGGCAGAAGGTAGTGAGGTGCAGACTGTGTGTCAAAGTATTTCATGTATGCGAGGTGAGTTGATTCAGGCCAGATGTGGTCAAGGTCGGTTCCACATGTGGAGAAAAGGAAGAAAAACATAGAAAGGAGCAGACAGTTTTAATAACGAGTTGGTGGAAGCAAGAATAATGAAGCACAGTCATTAAAAAACTGCATTTGGTTATTTGAGTGCCTTGATACAATAAGGCTAACAAATCAAAGCACAGCTAACTCAAAAACACAGTATATGAACCCCTTGGCCTGGTCACTTGATATTTGCAACAGTGTAACATAACAAAATGTAACCAGGGCAGTAATTTCATGTGGCAATCAACTAATTAGGGAGCAGCTGGATTTGGGGTTTCAAAAACATGGTTAGGAAAAAGCATGATAGGGGACAGGTGACGTAGGTATCTGTAGTCACTACAGTGTGAAACCTACTCACATAAGGCCACACATACATAATGAGCCACAATATTCGTAAGCTGACATGATGCCACTCGTGCCGCGTTTTCAGGCAATTTGTGGATTCACAAATTAAGTAATCATTCCTGAGTGTACCGCAATACTTGTATTAATGACACAAAGTCAGTGTACTTATAACACATTTCAGGTATTCTGCGTGATGCCCAAACAGCAAAATATATGATTATATCAAAGTTCAAAATATAAAATTAGGCAAATTGTAAATAGCTGGCAATGCTTTTCTATGTTTTGTTAAACTTATCACACTCAGGCCATTAAAACATGACTGCCTGTAATGTCTGAGGACATTTTCACAATAAAACAGTCCAAATAAGTTGAAATTCAACTCCAGTTACTTTGCAAACATCATATTTTGACATGTACACTCAATTAAAACACAAACAATAGCATGAAGCACTTTTAACCATAACTGACAGTGTCTGGAGTCTGACGGTCTGATCATGGTAAATTCAGGAGTAAGAATCATTGTCAGCATTCATCAAGAATGACTGAATTGACCTTACATTGAACCGAATGACAAAACTTTCTTTACTCAGAGGAAGAAAGAGTATTTTTTAAACTATGCAACAAAAGAAAGTATTCAACTTCTTGAAATGATAAACTTCAGCTTTCACTTTGGAAAAAGAGGCCAAAAACAGCAGGCAACATTCACAGTCAGCGTCCAGACACTGTTGGCTATTCTAAACCTGTCAAAAACAAGGTGAATTACATTATTACAATTCCTTCTCACACAACTCCTTTAAAAGAAACCCTTTAAGGACCTAGGACTTCTGCAGAAAATCATAGGACTGAGATTCCCTGACTTTGGGACAAATTTTAACCACTTAGGTGTTTTGATTTGTACATTGGATATAAATGACTCTTTTAATAAGCTTTGCAATCTGAGGCTTTTCATAAAAGGGAGTGCAATTGTACCAAGCCAAGCTGTCGATACTACATTTTTACTGCACCTCAGGGCAAAAACACTTCCTTGTACCACAAAACTTAAACCTAGTTGATTTCAAATTGCCATCTGGTGAATACCCAAACCGGGTTGATGACTGAAAAAATACACGCACAACTCAACCCATTCAATAACGCCAGAAAATACATAAAAAACTTGGAGCTAAATGCGGGTAAGAAAAAGAAACCCTGAAAGAATGTACAAAAGAGTTTCCTTAAACACTGAAAAGTAACTGCACAATAAAAAAAAATAAGTACAAGAAGAAAAATATTCCTTAGAGGACAATTTCTTGTTAACTGGCTTATATCTACAATCAATCTCAACCGTGAAAGCACAGCAGAAGCGTAGATCAGCACCGAATGGCTTGGAACGGCATCGCAAAAATCTCCCCCTTCAGAGCCAATGGAAAGCCGTTTTACTCCAGGTCCTTAATGGGTAACAAATGGGCTTCACTTCAGCTTAGATGGTTTAATGTATGTAATAAATGGTGCAGAGCTAAAACACAGTGTGATATGCAGACAGGCTAAAAGTACAAAAGTTAGAATGCATTTTGAACAAAAGAAGATGAAAAATTAATCTGTGGTACTTACCGGATGGACCTCTACGAGAAATGTTTACATCTGTGAAATCTTTAGCTGCTATTCAGGCTACCAGTGTCTTTCTCTTAGAATTATGCACTTTTTCGCAACCGAACAAACATGTGGGTTTCAAGCGCACCACTACACTTCACATCTTGCATTCAACCCATCTGTGCCAACACGTGGTCCCTTGTACAATACACCGCACTGCGGCTGGGGCCGGTAACGCTACGAGCCACCACGTCCCGCTACCTCGGAGGAAGGGAGGGGAGCTGAGGGGAGGAGGCAAGCGTCCCAACAACCACCAGCGCAAGTAGGGCCCGTTGGACACTGAAAGGGTACCCTGCATTACAGGAAGCTATGGTGTGCAGTCAAAGTGCAACAAAGGAGGGGCAGGATAACAACCTGTTGGTAGCCATGAAATAGGAAGTCTGTGCCAGATCCTTGCTTGCTGGAAGACAGACAGAAGAGCAGATCGGACACAAGTGTTAGAAGCTGTGCAAACCGTCCTCCGGTTCTCATCATCAGGACAGGAACTCAACATTTACCAGGGAGAAAAAAAAGTTCAACTGCACTGATTGAGCCAAGACTGAAAATATAGTCAATAGAAGCGAGCGCTATTACGTGGACACCTTAAGAAAATAACGAAATGTAACGTGCTTGCAAAGCTAGATGCTAATCCGAAGGCTGTGAATGCTGTGTTGCATAATTTTATAACCATTCACTTTAACAGAATCTGAAAAATGAAGCCTCGGGGAGCCATGTTGAACGTTAAAAAATAAAGCTCCATGTTTAGCAAAACATATTGCTTAAAATGCAAATTTATGCATAATGATTTATCATGATTTTATAAAAAAGCCACCAATAAGCAAAAAAAAAAAAAAAATCAATGCAAAATGTAAAGTACCGGCAATTCCCTACGATAATGAGGACTATAGAAACTACAGAATAACAGAAAGGTTAAGAGCAGTGAAGGACTTTTTTGAATGAATTCTGTCAGTTTTGGCTCAATAAGTGCTGGCAAATGTTGTCATTATCCATACTGTCGAAAGGATCAATTCAAAAGGATATCAGAACATTAAGGCTTGTGGCCGAGTAACCATTACGTCAGCAAAGGTTTTCACCCCCCACCCCACTCATATTTGAGGTGGGACAAACAAGAGCAGAGGGCACAAAGAGCAAAGAAGGAAGCCTCTACCTCGCACTAGCTGGGAACATTTCACCACATCAGTGTGTGGGTGATCAATAGTAATTTCAAAGCCTGGAACAAAATACATGACAGGTGAGTTCAACACAGACACAGTTGGGAGGTGACAAGTCATTCTACCGTGAAAGAACCAAATGTCGTGCTCTTTCTGAAGCCACTAACTCAGACTTTAGCAGCTAATCATGACACATGTAAAGGAAACTTCATGGTCAACGGATGAAATAACTCTTACCACGCTCACTCTATCGTTCATAACTGGGTGAGCTTGTCAAACCATGTGAGGACAAATGCTGTTTGTGTTGGTGATTATATCCCAGTCTAATGCTCACTATATTTTTGACTTGTGTAGGGGAAACAAGAATAACGTGTCACCTTTACAAGTTTTATTGAAAATGTAAACAGGTAGCCACAGAATAAATGGTGAAACATTCCAGTACAAAGTAGAGATGCACCGATAAAGAAAAATTAGGGCGATACCGACGTGTGAAGTTACAATTCCACTGCCAGCCACTGTTGATGGTGGGGTTTAAACATTCATCAATACAAAACATGCTAAATTTCCTTTGACACAGAAGCTCTGGTAATAAGAATTTCAAAATCAAACCAAAGTGGTGCGCTGATTAAGTATAAAATCCATCTGTAAATTCATACCGTTTTATCAAAAGTTCCTTGATATAAATAGATATGGTTTAATGAAATATTTTTGTCATAATCTCCTCGGGTCCCTTGCTTTTGGCTAACTCAGTGGTGTTTCTATTTTCACTCTGGAACGCCTTTAGATTTTAAGCATAAACCTTGATGTGAACTGAGAAACTGATGCAGAGCATGGTAAAGTGTACCTGACAGATGCACCACACATTGTTTTCATGAATGCTTGACATCAGCCGTTTATACCAGATCGAGTAAAAGCACGAGGAAGAGTGTTTGCTAATACCTTTATTCACCACAGCAATGTATTTTACCATGGTTGAAAGTGAAGTCTTGGTAAACTGTGGCTGCATTTACTGCACAGACGTCTGAAAACATTGTCTAAACAGTTTGGGGATTTGTGCTACTTTGCAAGCAGGCCTATTTTTACCATATGCACTCAATGCCAAAGACAAATATCGGCAATTGCTTTCCGCATACAACACATGATTTGCCAACCGGCTAATTGCCATCTGAATGGTGGACATCAGCCAAATTTGGATTGGAAGCAAATATATCGGTGCATCCCTAATACAAAGGCTGTGACAAAAACAGTAATGATCAATAGTACTGCTCCCTTTATGTTTACTTATTAACCAAAATATCAGTCAATATAAAGAAAGCGCTCAAGTCATCCACTCCAGTCACCACTACTTACCCAGGGTCTGCAGCACTATGGATTCAAGTATCACCAGCTCTTGAGCTTGCTGGAGGTATGCCTGAAGTTTGATAGACAGTCATTACAACACAATTGTAATGAGTCTATTAAGCTATCCCCCTAACAACTGATTTCACATGGTCCAAACTCCAAACGGAGAGGACTATTTTACCATTAATGCAAGCCTTGTTAGGTGCTTAGTGTACACCGAGTGCAGACCGGGACAGGAAATATAGGACCCTTTGTACGGGGGACAGGGGAACGTGACGCAGCCAGTAAGACAAAGGGAAACCATGACCACTTTGACAGTAAGAGAGACATACAAAAAAAAGAAGAGGGAAGAAAGAAGGTACCCCAACTTACATTACTCTTTGTGTCTAGGGGTGATTCTTGTGGATTCAGGCAAGCATGTGCAACTTTGATAACATGCTCGAGTTTCCGTGGTTGCTCTTCCACTTTTGCAGCCAAGAATAAGGTTGTGGGAGATATCGTCTGCATAGAAGCACCAAAACATTTCATAGCATTAACGAATGTCAGTGCATCCAACGGGCATCCACAGATGGCAGCAACAAACGTGAATACTTACATTCCTATGGAATTTGGTGAAAGAGTGGTGCATAAAAAACCTATGCATGTAAACAATTGCTGTATTTATGGTTAATTGAGAGCTGAGAGATGGGTCAAGGAGAAGTTTGACACGGAGCATATTTACAGTGATTAGAAATCTACATGGTATTACATCAAACCACAAGAACAACATACTGCAACACAGAGTATTAGGGTAAGCTCCACCCCACATACACTCTGCCATCAAGACAGGCACTGAAGAAGATGGTTGAGAAAAAACTATGTGGAGGTAAAGGCCAAAGCCCAGGCTCAACTGCAGACTGTGTAGGAAATGAGTCTGACCTCTGAATTGTGGACTTTGACCAAATCTTGCAGTACCTTTTAGGAGTGCTGCTGTTCCCTCAAGACCACACTGCAGAAAACATTACAGCTGCTAATAGGTCTTCTTTGGTGGAGTGGGGAATTGGGCAAAGCTTTGACGCAGGTGACCAATGCTGCGGCAAACATTGTAGCCACTGCCGAAAAGTTAACCGTTTGATGTGCAGTTGCAAATGCACAGAATGTGACCATTACAAATGACTAGATGAAACACCTGCGCACAAGGGCACAAAAAGTGGAGACCTATTTTAAGCGAAGCACTGCCGGTGAAGAGAAACAGAAAAATGTGAAGCAGTTGACACGTGCTGGAATGGCACCTCTCTGATGTTGCAGCGCTCATGGAGTGGGAGGCAGGCAGGGGGAGCAGCATCACTCACATCAGATGTTCATCCTCTCTATTCTGCAGCGAATGAAACATCAGGATGTCTTCAAGTGTTCTCCTCATTTTTACACAGCAAGTGTGGAATTGTCCCAGAAGTCTCCTTCAATGGTCATCATGTTCTTTTCCACCACTCAGGAAGCTGTGGTCAATACCACTAATGTCACAACAACACTGCTTGAGTGACGACCGAGTATAGTTGCAAACCTCAACAACAAGTTTGACAACCCTGAACCGCTCTGTCACACTTCTACACTGCTTGACCTGAGATTTAAAACCAGTAGTTTCCACAGTCCAGAGAAGCACAACATGCAGTGCCATGACTCACTGCTGGACATGCCATGCTGGTGAGGTGGTCAGGCTCACACACACAGGGCAACGAGTCTATTCATCACCCATTTCCTTCAGCATCAGCTCAACCAAAAACATTACAAAGTCCTGGCCAAGACGCAACTGAAACAAGAGCACATCGTAATCCAACAGCAGAACTCCACAGTCGAGGTTCAGCGACATATGTCAGAGCCTTCCTTAAAAAGATACGAAGACACCTGGTTTGCCCCGTTTTCACTGGCAAAACAATATCTATATATACATCAGCCTCAACTTCTTGCAAACGTGTGTTTTCTGAAGCTGGAGAAGGTGTGAGCAAAATAAGAAACGGTTTCAGTTCAAAACCAGAAAAAAAACTATTGTTCCTGTTTAAAAAAAATCTCTGAATGCCCACAAACACGATCACATAATGTCCTGGTTACACAAGCACACCCTACCTTGCCCGCACCTTTTCTGTTTTCCAAAGCACGCCCTCTCCTAATACCTAATCCACGTCTGTTTATGGAATCCACCGAATATAAAACAGTACAAAAATGCATCGTGCATATGATAACTGAACTCGTTCAAATGCTTTTTTTTCTCTTGATATCAATCAAGTAGATGATTATAGTATTTGATACAGTGCGACAATACTAAAGTAACCGCTATTTCACCGCTACTCGTGCAGTCAAATCTCCCAGTCTGTAGCTCCGTAGGGTAATTTAGCGTACTCCCTACAGCTGAAGAGACTCCGTACCAACGATTAACCACATCAGACCCTGCCAGCCTTCATCTGATGACTTTAACACACCACTATTTTCTAAATAATCACCCGTTTAGTCAAATTATATACATCCATTAGCTGACGCTAGCTGGTATTCCCTCAAATGGCCTTTCAGACGCAAACCACTAGCATGAAAGCTAAATCCGTTAGCACGCTACTTTAGCAGATAGCTTGGACACTAAATTGGGACACGTTAGTCCAATATAACACTGCGTGTGTAAGACAGATATTTACAGTGCTCAAAATGACAATGAACGCATCAGAAAGTCCCCAGAGTCGCCTCTCTGCCCGGGGACTCAGTTTGAAGTTTGCTAGCGGGCCCGCGACGTTTGCTAGCTCACGCCATGTCTGCCGCTGGAGCTGACCGAGAAGTTTGTTTACAAAGGATACACGTTGAGCCTCTGGCCCATGTCTTGGATCAGATTCGCCGCCTGCTGTCGGTAGGAGAGCTCTCGGTCCGGTTCTACTCCGCATCGGCGCGACGGCGTGCTCTCGAGTTGATCCCGGGTGAAAAACCATTTCGACGAAGACCCCCGGCACGCCGCCATTACTCTGTAACGTTCACTTGGGCATCGAGAGCGCGGATGTGTCGTCAGGCTCCAGCAGGAAAACGCGACTTCTTCGGTGGTGCACAGTCGGCGCGGGGAGCCGATGTGACATTCAAACCTCTGGCGAGTACACGGTGTGGGCTCAAAAGTGTTTGAATATCCGCTCAGTTGGTAGAGCAGGTTCTCCAGTATTGTCTGTGGTTCGAATCCGAGCTGTGCACCGTTGTGTTCTTGGGCAAGACAATTTTCCCCAACATGCCTCTGTATGAATGTCAGGTGGTGGTCGGAGGGGGGCTCCCAGGTGCAGAGTGGCAGCCACGCTCCCTCAGTCAGTCAGAGTGCAGCAGTGGTGACACACTTGGCTTAGCAGCACCACGAGGTACAAGTGAATGACTGACTTCGTCACATAACGAAAAGGGCAGACATGTCAGATATATAACTCTATAATATGTGGTCTTGTGTCATCAATACTTCTCTTTAGTAGCACATAACTTGTGTGAGTTTTTTGATTGACAAGAAGTTGTCAAGAAAAATGCGATAGAAAAGGGTTAAGGCTGAAAAAACAACCTGTCACATAAATGTCAAACAGGTTAAAATGTTCCCACATTGGCACAATACACCCCAAGATAGAAATACAACAAATGTTGATATCTTACACTTTTTGCCCACAAGGTGTAAGTATTTCAACTGTTATTGAGATAGTAGGAGAAACTAAGACATGATCAAACTTATCCTGAGCAGGGCCGCGATAACCATATGGGCAGCTGGGCAATTGCCCAGGGTCCCACGACCTGTAAAGGGCCCACGACAGTACACAAGTAAAATACTGTATAGGGTAATGTAAAGCTTGATGTTACACAAATGGTCCACCCGGGACTTAGAGCTACACAGAGACGCTGCGCTGCTTGTGTGCTTGTGTAATTAAGAGTCGGTCTCATGCGGACTGACCAATGAGAAAAGGGCTTAAAGTTCTCCTCATTGGTCAGTCCGCATGAGGCGGGTCAAGGTGACACTGATCATCAACACTGAGCGGGTCTCATGACATCAGGCGTCGCTACAGCAGGAAGAGAATGATCAGACATGGAGAAGCTAAGAGGGAAGGCGAAGACAAGGATACGTAGTAATACGTTTGTAGTTTTATAAGGGTTTGCATATTTGTACATCAAAATACACAGAATGAGAGAATTTAAACTACAGAGTATGTGTGCCATTCAGCATGGTGATATATTTTATGTATATGGCCAGGTTATGTTGATCCTGAGGTCTTGATGATGGGCCCTTGAAAAGCATTGCCCAGGGTACAACAAAGTGTGAATCTGACCTTGATCTTATTTTTCTTTATTATTGTAATCAATTGCAGAGATGTTTTGGATGACGAAGCACTGTTCTCGTATGAGAAAAGAAGATGTATCTGTTTCTGGCTAAGAAAGTCTAAATATAGAATCACTGCAGTGTATTTGACTCAGTTAAACCTCCAACTGTATTCTGAGCCATTTGCTTAAACTTTTTCTCAACATCAAAGGTGCCATTCAGCCCACAGCCCCCTTTCCCATCAAAACTTTGACACAATCAGTAAAAGCAACACAGACCGTCTTTGACCTTGTTATGCATCTGACTTCAGACAGCTTGTTAGAATACAAAAAGCCCTGCTTTTTCAACTCGGAAGAGAAAACGCTGATCACAGGGGTGAACTCTAGTATTCACTTGCTTTTCCCAACTCTCTGTTTTATTGTAACTGCTTACATCGTTGTAAAGGCTGTTACGAGGCTGAAACTTACTGTGAAGCACTCCGTCACAGCAGAGCTCACACAGTTGCCACTCTGTTCTTCTTTTCTTGACAGGAGTTTATTGTCAAACACATCAGATTACAGATGACTGTCAACTTTTCTTTGCTTTTGATGAGAATTAAGGTTTTCACCAAATGTGGCAATTCATACAATTACTGTCTGAGGAATTCCTTATATCTTTCTGAAGAACAATAAAATTGCAGATATTGTCTTTGCAGTCACAGTCGACTGGTTGTTAAAAAAACAATCATTTTCAGTGGGAAGCAGTTGTGTCGCAGCATTACACAAACTGCTCTTGTTTGAGTCCCAAAAATTCCAGTGCATTTCCAGAGAGCAATTTTCCCTGCAACAAAAACAACACAGACATTTAGTTATTTAGAAATAAGCAGCAGAATTAAAGAGGTCACTGCTCCTTGTATTCAAATTAAGTCTATAAATAACTTCAGAATTGTGCCTAAACAGGTAAAACGTCACCTTCAGAGCAGCATCAAAATCATCCATCGACTCGATCAGGGATCCAGGCTGGAGTTCACCCAGTGGGAAAGGGTAATCTGTGCCCAGCATCACTTTATCCTGCCAAAGAAGCACACATGTGGAAACATTGTGTTAGTGAGAACTGGCGTAGCGTAGAGTGCATCAACTTTATGTCTGTCAGAGTGGTGAAAGCAGCAGTTATCCCAGTCATAACCATTCTAAAACTTCTCAGGTCCGTCCATCTGTTTTGACCTTGAATAAACTCTGGTAAACACATTTGGTATTCAAGCTGTGCCTTGGCAGTTTATGGAAACAGCTGCTGGAGTGTTTTATTCACTCTCAACCCAGTAATAGTCCCTCGGTCTACATGAACTCTGTCTGAACACCAATAAGATGCACCAGGTGAGTTGGAACCAAAGCTGAATAGTGGCTCACTTTCCCAATGACGTCGATAAGCAGCTTCAGGGCGGTGGGGTCGTGGACTAAAGAGTCAGTGTAGAAGGACCCCAGGTATTTCCGAGGGCTGATCTTGTTGTCGACGGCACACAGGTCGGGTCGGACTTTGTGGCCGTGTTCAATTCTCCCAACCGTGAATGGAAAGGAGCCTCCTGTGACAGAGTAAGCAAAGCACAATAAACATGACCCTCAACTGTTCATTTTGACAGAAATTTTGTGTAAAGTTATGTCAGTTTAGCTCTCATAGAAAACAAGATGTTACTTTATGTTTACAGTACCTCCATGAGCAAAGCAGACTTTTAGTTTGGGAAATTTCTCAAAGACGCCGCCGAATATCATCGAGCAAATAGCCATGGTTGTTTCTGACGGCATCCCTGAAAGGGAGGAGACCGAAAACTTATCGTTTAAATCCACATGGCAACCTATTAGTGGGTTGATCTCCTGAGTGGTGAACTTGAATTCAAAAGACTAAACAGAGCTGCACTGGTCAGAATTGGCCATGGTTCCATTCTAATGAAATCTAATTTACTCACAGAAATCTCTGTAGTTGCTGATTAACTCTTGAATTATTCAAAAAAAAATGCAGAATATACTATATGAGCAGGAATTTACAGTTGATTTGATTTGTTATGCATGGCTCATGACCATTGTAGTGCATCATCTATCGTGGTTCAGTAACATACACTTTTAACACCAATTTACTGCTTTCATTTGTGATTCACGAGGCCACATTTGAAATGGAACATCTCCTGTTCCTGTTCAGTCGTCCTCACCCACCAGCCAGGGCAGCCAATACTTAGCCATCCTCCCATCTGTCTGCATGTCCCATGGGTGGACAAATATGGAGCAGCCCAGCTCCTCGGCTGCCTGCAGAGGCAATGCATATCGGATCAGTGTCTGTCAGTGGGTGCTGTGTGCATCAAACTGGCTCCCAATACTGTCGCCAGCATCCTAGTAATGCTGTTGGAGGTGTTCCTTGTTGTCTCACAGCATAGAAGGGATAGAGCTCGGAAGCGTTGAGTTCCCAGTTGTTGACGTGCGAGCCAATCTGCACCCCGGGGAAGCCGAGCTCCTTCACGCAGCGCCTCATCTCCAGCACGGCCAAGTCGGGGGCCTGCATCGGCAGCGTGCCCAGGCCCACAAACCTCTTCGGGTGGCTGCGAACGGTCTTGGCCAAGTCGTCATTTAAAAGAACACAGAGATCCAGTGTGTCATGAGGCTTGGCCTGAAATTTCAGAAATAACACCCAGTTCGGTCATTTCACACGTAGAATTGAAGCAAGAGCCCCGTTGACATTCAATCAGTTTCTCAGACAGGTATGTAAGTCACTGTGGCATTGCACAAGTTGCTGTTTCCGTAATAGGCCTGAGTAGACATGGTTCATAGTTATCTGGGGTACTCTAACCTATAAAACACAGTGTGTTTTCAGAGCATAAGTGCACAGCAATAAAACATAATCACCACTGTGTTTTTGGATCACTTTGCTCTCACCCAGTAGCTGAACATCACAGGAACCGTTGACAGAGCCTGAACTGTGACACCTTGAGGATTAAAGACACAATTTTCAGCAAGAGTAGGGTGGAACAGATCTTTGATGGTCCTGTTTATGCGTATACCATGCTCATCCATGTCTCGTATGCGAGCATCTGCGTCCCAGCAGTTTTCTTGTATCACGCGGAACAGCTTCCCGTCCTTCATCATCTGGGCTTCACCCTGAAATGCAACAATGTCAGTTATATTTGTGAACCCTGAAACGGTCTGAAACCCTGTCCATGATGTCCCCAGCATTTTATTCTAAGTGAGACTGACTTCAGTCCATTGTCCCCCTTCAGTCAAATAAAATGTGTATGTAACAGGCCTGGATGCACAGAAGACTTTATGACTGTTGGATTAAATTTGCCACTTGGTGGCAGCAGACGTTTGATTCTGAAAGAAAACAATCCGAGGGAGTCCGCTTCCACACAGTTGTTTTAATATCAGCTTCAGGAAGGAAATTATCATCATACCATCCTCCAATGTCAGATCTTTTTTATATGTCATTTTCACGTTCAGTTCCAGGATGCAGCTTGCTCCCACAAACACCTCAGCTGCTGCCTGAACTGGCACTGGTTAAACAGCTGCAAAGCAGCTCCGTGTGAGGCGCATCAGGCCGCTGATGCAGTGGCACCACGCTGAGATCTGCAGCTGTACACGTGAGCAGGAGCGGCCTGGCCGGTCCACAGGGTGGCAGGCAGCCCTGAAGAGCCTGCTGTGAGGCCAGAAAAGCTCTGTGTGGAGGTGTTCGGATGCTTTTGTATCCTGTCTGCACACACGCATAAAAGGATTCCGAGCACATCGAGACTCACCTTGCAGTGATGGTGCAGCTGGACGAACCCTTCATATCCATATCTCTGAAACACAAGGAAAACACAGGATACAGGAAACTGGACCTTTTCAAAATAGTACCACACAGTGATTCTAATTCTGTGACATTTCAAAGCTGATGGGAAATTCTTCAATCAGGCAAGAGCATGACCTGGTGTCCCTCCCACATTGATTGTTTTGTCCCATCTATGAGGATTCAGCCCATCATCCTGCAGGACGCTTCGCTGAATAACCGTCAGAGAATCCCCCTTTGAGGCTGCCGGCACCTTTGCATGCAAATGAAGCCGGGAATGATCCGCGTGAGCAACACAATCGGCCAGGCCGTATTTTCAGATCCATGCAGATCAGCTGTACTGTGTGCTTAGTTGATGCCTGTGAGGATCTTCAGCTTCTCAAGATGCAAGACAGGTTCTGCAGCTGCCTTATAAGTGGGGAGCCGCGTTGTCTCCACGCTGGCCCCTTCACAGCCTGATTCGAACGGAAACATGTTCACAGCAGTTCAACTGTGACGGGTGATAATGCCAATTCTGATGTTGTAGTTCAGTTCCAAGGCTCAACTACAAAATTTTTAAACCGATGCTTTGAGTCTCTAAATACAATGTTATTGACTTGATTCAAAGAGAGTTTACAATTCGACTTGGAACTCATTCAGCCTCCATACAAGTACAGTTATACTTTTCTCCTTGGTGGTCACATTTAAAGGGCCCATAAGCCATGAATATTTTAGAACGGAATCATTTGAGCAAATCATTGGCTATAAATAATCATCTAAAGATTAAATTAAAGATTTATCCATTGGTGGAGCGAGCAAAGCGCGTCTGACACGTTGGTGCCCTCACGATGATCAAAGTCGCCCTTTTCACCAATGATGAACACATCCTTCACTAGCAAATAGAACATGTCAGCCAATTAATGTTCTAAATGCACATTGTGAGAGTGGTTGTAAAATATGGGCGCATTTCATCTTTTTATTTCACATTTTTTCGCTCATTTTGTATTTGGTTGCAATTGAGGCCAGAGAAAATGAAAAAGTCTATTCAGCACGAGGTCAGTGTGAAGCTTTTAGAGACCATACAAACGGACAGACATTTACCAATCTCCTAAAGCTGTGTCTGTTATGAGAAAAACACCTCTCAGCTCAATGTTACACAGGCTAGGTTATGCTGGATGATCCAGTCCTTTCTCACTGCGTATTAAACAGACGTGATTCTGCACTGGAATCCAGTGGATTGGCTCACAAACACCTACAGAAACCAGTGTGTATGAACACAGCTCGCAATGGAGGATTAAACTGTGTCATGCAAAGAATGACCTCTATATGAACACATAATAATATTTGTACCCAATTGTTTTTTCTATAGACGTGGTCCAGACATTGCTCAAAGCCTTTTTGATTTGAAGTCAAGAAAATCAGGTTGAGCACCGTGTTTCCTGTCCTCCACTACATGCTGGAAATCATTAGCTTGGGCCAACTTTACACAGTGACAGGAGCAGATAAACAAAGGCCAATGGTTATTGATTAAAGTTTAACCATCCATGGAGTGCACAGATTAATGGAGCGAGCTCTTGAAAAAGTCTTCACTGCCATGCCTAACAAGAAAATTGTCTGCACAGGTTGTTTCACAGCCAATAAATAGACGTGAGCATAAACTCTGTCTTTGCTGTAATGAATAATCGAGTTCAGTCTGTAGGTTGTGGAAGTTACTCATCCATGTAATGCCGACAGTTTTGAATGTCTTCAGGACATAAGTTACATTGTGTTGGCAGCACCTACCTGCTTTAAGTCAGGCCACTCCTTCGGTAAAATATGATTGTGTATATCCACCTTCATCGTGTCACTACTCCTGGTAAACGTGGAAGATAGTCTACTGTCACTGTGTCGCCTTCATCCACTCACCCTCTGACCTGCAGCTACAAAGCAGTGACCGGCAGGTGAAGGGCTGCGGCAGGGACACCACCCCGCCCCCCCCCCCCCCCCACGCTCCGACCAGCGACCCCCTCGCATGAAGTCGCAGTTGTAAACAAAGTTTTTTTAAACGGGGTTCTAGAGGGAGGGGGGGAGGAGGCTGGATGCCAGGTGATTAGAACAAACCATTAGCAGTCGTGGCTAAAGACCCTGAACACCACCTCGCTTTCAGCTGTTCACACGTCCACATTCAGACCCCCCCCAACCCTCTACGCCCCCCCCCTGTGGTTACACTTCCAAAGGGGGAGCCGCATACCCCGATCACGGGAGCGGCGTGTTCGTAAGATGCCGAGACAGCCGTCCCACCGGCTCGCCGCCAGCCTCTCTGAAGCTTCTTCGAATGCCCAACACTCCCAACACACACACACACACACACACACACACACACACACACACACACCTGATCTCTTAGCCCCCCTGCGTCTTAATTTTGGTCACGCGCTCGTGAGCCATCGAAAGCAAGACAGCACTGCGACCCCTCATCGATCGTGTCGACATCGCGGGCCCGCAGACACGGGGGGGGCGGGGCCATCGGAGCGTTTGTTTGGGGAAGCCACAGGACGTCGGAGGGGGGGGGGGGGGGCCGG
>JAUESE010000027.1:4495146-4508471 GCA_032274725.1 Malacoctenus triangulatus
CTCAGAGAAAAAAAAGGGTAAATGATGGCCCATGTATTTGTCCCTGTCATTGTAAACACATTTTTTCTGAGAAGACAGTTTGAAACAACCACATTCATTTACAGTTCAGCTCCATCATGAACGATTTTCTCTGCATCTTCCAGTCAGTCGCTCTGACGTCGGACAGCTTCCGATGCTCGAGGACGTCAGGCTTCCTGGGAACAAATGGAAAAGAGAGCGTGTGGTGTTTCCATCCTGCTCAAGAACGTAACGTTGACTTCCATTTGTTTCCCAGAGGCCGGTCCCCCATGACCTTCACCTGACCTTTATAACCTTTTCATAAGCCTTCACCATCAACATTCAGGTCAAGTCTGTAGCTCTCTTGGGGGGGGGTGTGTCTCTCCACAATGTGATCAGGAAGGCAGTTGTTTGTTCACACAGTGAACAGAAGGTTGCAGTACACTCACACACAAAGATAATCGCAGTGGTGTGATTGACTGCTGACAATTGTTCATTTCAGCATGTCTAAAGACTTTCAGCTGTCTTTATTTATGATCATTCCATGTGAGGTTCTGCAAGTGTCATTCTTCAAAGCTTTCAGCCACAGGCAGAACAAATAATTTCACAGGAGCTGAAGGGTCAGAGTCACAAGCTGACCCCTTTGTTCATCACACAAGGGGTCCATTTTTCAATTCGATGTTTCCTCGAAAGAAATGTTGGGAAAAAAGCTTGAATGATTCCGATTAGCTCTGCAAATCTAACTGTAAATGTGTAATTCTGGTCACCACACTGAAGTCATGGTGAGGGCACCTTTTTCCACTGATGACATGTTATTGTACAACAGCAGCACTCAGAATTGATGAGATGGATCCAATCAGCATGAACCCGGTCAGGAAACTTGTTAACTGTTTAGAAAAAAATGAATTTTTGTGTATAGAATTGTATAAAATTGATATTTTGGTGGAGTTGGATACAGTTTGGACCCCTCTGAATTGATTCAACCAAACCAAGTTGGGTCATTTCAGTGCTTGGAACAATCAGCCCTGTTAATCGGTGGCAGACTGGAATCAATCCCATGTAGCAGCATCAACTCCCTGGGGATGGTGTGCTTCTTGTTGCCTGCTCTCACGCCAGAGTCAGCCACAGCCAGGGCTGCATGCAGGGTGAGCTGACCGCTCGGAGTGGTGACACACAAAGCTGACACACTTAAGAGGGTCTTTGGACCATTTGGGTGGAAGAACTTGAGCCTCAGCCAATTGGCCTCTCACTACACTTTCTAGAAAGACTGCAGCAAGCACCTCGACAAGAAAGATCATATTTAAAGACACAGCGATCTGGGGGGAAATGGAGGAAAATTATCTGACAGTTCCAAATTCATACTCACATTTATTGTAAAAAAAAAGTGAAAAAGTTTGATGTGCATCCTCCTTTGACTTTTTTGATGTCAAGGCACCTCTGTCGTTATGTGAAATGCCTGCCAGAGGTCAGACTGATGCTGCTGCTCTGGCTGATGAGAGTTTCAGTGAATCCACAGCCCGAAGAGTCCTCGCTGCCTGCAAGTCAGTAGGGTTCCCAAATAATAGGTTGCAAATAAACAAATACAATCAATATTAATGAGAACGAGTGGAAAGAGAGCAGCTCTGGGTTTCATTGCAGTTTCTCTACTGATTTGGTTTATTGGGGGGAAAAAAAGGCAGCAGATGTTGTTTACTTTGTGGAAGTATTCTCAAGTTTTCGTTCAACACGTGATGCGGGCGTCTCACAGTATTCACACAGCCTGCTTATTTGTTCATCTATAGCAGCGAAGCAGAAGTTGTTTGCACAAAAAAAGCATTCTGGCACACGGGGATATTAAAAGATATATTCACATACAACTCACCTGAAAGGAACTCGGTAAACCTTACACATTTATTCACACTTACACAGCCGCAATCAGACCTCCCACATTCTCGAAAAACATGTCAGACGGAAGATATTTTGGCAGTTCAGGAAAAAAAATATTGCCTTGTTATGTATTTTGTGAGAAGAAGACATCTGAAGTGAATGTTGGGAGCATGTTTATCATCCTTTAATGTTCCCTCACGAGGCCAATCAGTGGAGTTTCAGGTCAGCGATGTCCCATTCTTGTCTGATGGAGTGTTTTTAGCTGCTTGACAGTCCTGCATCTTTCTTGTCGAGGTTTTTGTTTTTGTGATGCACAAAATCTTAATGACCCAGATGGTGTGCTTTTACTCCAGTTTTCAGGATACGGATTCTGTTGTTTTGTTTTGATTCATCCAACGATGGCACGCTTCACGTTTTGCCTCAATTCATTTTCACTCAGGTTTGTTTCGATGAGTGCAGCGGAGCATCTGGCTTCAGTTTCGTCTCTGTGGATTGCACAGTGAACCGTGTTCAAAGTGATCTTGAGGAGTGAGCTACTGCGGCGGCCTAGATCAGTGGTCCCCAACATAATATTCATATAATTATAATGTACAGTGATGGTGAGGTTGGGGGGGTGGTGGTTGGTGTAGGCTGGGGCAATAGAGATTATCTGAGGGTCCAAAGCTTTGTCTGATATGAGGTTTTGGCATCACACATTTCAAAGAAGACAAGAAAGTACATTTTCCAATGTCCTTCAGACCTGGGAAACTGCCAGTTCCCTTTATTTTGAAAGGCCCCACTTTCGTATTTTGGTGAGATTGTGTTTTGAAAGTGTTTGTCTTCACTATAATGGTTTGGTAAATTAAGGACGAGAGAGAGGAAGTGGCAAATTGGGGGCTCTGGAACAACAGAAAGCCAGCAAATTAATGTTGCTGCGATGAGTTAACATTTGAATATTTTTACCCGTGCATGAGGCACAGTTTTATTTCTGGTTTTGAAGTGTTCCACCAAACAAGGATTTACACATAATGAGCACAGAACAGTGTTCTAAGCAGTTGGTTCAGTAGGTGTAGAAGTCAAAGAAGTCTTGTTCTCGCTGTCATTAGTTCCCTTATCTCCCTATCTGTGTGCGGCGGCGCTGACAGTCCCCGGGACAAATTGCTGGATGGGATGACAGCCAACAGCATTAAAACCCTCTTTTGGATGTAAAAGTTCAGGCTAATAAATAATGCATGCGTCTGCAGAGCCGTCCTCACGTTTCATGACAATGGGAGCGCCTCTGGGCGGCGTAGAATCTGGGCTGTTGTGTCTGTGACTCGGGGCGCCGTCGCTTCACACGCAGCACGCAGCCTGTGCAGCCTGAGAGGCGTCCTGACTGAATACCGTCCCTGTTTAGACCAACATGTGCTTCACTGAGGCCTCAGAAGGTATTTTTTGAAATATTTCCCATCTGAGAGGCTCCATTGAATTATTTACTGCCTTTATTTTGAAGGCTGACTCTGTAGTGTGTTGGTGGGGGTGTGAGTTTTTGCCAGTGTTTGGCTTATTTAAGAGATTGAAAAGAGGAGGGGTCAACAGCTCATCTTGGGGCCATATGAAGGACTCCAGGTTTACATGGTTGGAAGCAACTGTTGAAAAAGAATAGTAGATGGATGGTATCAGTCAACATAGTAGATGTATATTATACTTTATTGGTCTTTATTATCCATTCCTAATTTGAGGGTGTGGCGGGGGGTGCGGGGAGCTCATTTTGTACTTTGCAGCTGTAAAGGTGAATTTTCCTGAGGTTTGAGAAGGTCAGTCGACAATGTAAAACTTGAGAAGCTGTCCCCGTGCCGTGCTTCACCCGTGACCTACACTATAATGCTGTGGATAACGAGGGTTTCCAGGCACCGCACGGTGTTTTGCGTCCCCGAGTGCAAACTCCTGACGGCTCCCCTGCGTTTCTAAAGGGGTCATAAAGACTATTAAACAGGAGGAATGTATGGAACGTGGAAGATGTTAATTAATGTTCAAAACAATAATCATTGCCTGGTAATTAGTCCACCGGGCCACTTTGAGATGATCCATTAAAACTGGCACAACAATGGAAATGTAGGTTGTTTATTTATTTTGATAACGAGTCCTGAAAATCTTGTGGCCTGAGTGAAAATGAGCAACGTATGAAAGTCCATGTGTATTGCAGTGATACAAAAATGCGTCCATTGCCAGTAATCCTCCAAAGAAACAGTTCTTATGTAATCGCAATTTGCATTTTTAGCCATTTATGGTTGGATTTGGGTCTCATTAACATTTCCTGACAGTAACTATTAGCTTGAGGAACAATATTGAAGGCTTAGTTGTGATGCTTGGTCAACTTATTCTCCAACTTTTTGAAATCGGTCCGAAATCAAGAACACAATTGCCATGTACTGCATCTTAGATTTAAACAGAACTCAGTACGAAAGAGATTTCTTTGAACCTGACATTTTTTTAACAAATGTTTTGCACTCAGCAACTTTTTTTTTCCCTCCATTTGTCATTCAAGGTTATAAAAGTGAGAGCTCAGGTGCCAACACGCACCCCTTCCTTCTGTCTGATGCGCCCGCCATGCAGAAACGCTGCATTGAAACATGAACACAATAAAAGAGGAGCTGCGATTGTCGTCATAACATAGATGATGTGTCTCTCTGCAGGTCTCCTTGAGAGCAGCATGCGCCTGAAGCCTCACGAGGCTCAGAGCTACAGGAAGAAAACGCTGTGGGTCTGCTGGATCTCCATCGTGGTCACGCTCATACTGGCCGTGGCAGCTTTCAGTGAGTACAGAAATGCACAGTATTTCAAACATGCACCATGTTCGTATCCAGCAGCACCGGGCGACGGTACTTAATCACTGTGGTAAACAGCACTGCTGAATTTGCTCTAAGTTTCTATTTGAATACATTTCTTTAGAATGTGTCAGAGTCACTTTATTGGCTGGGTTGTTTTTATTGTCTCAATCCAGAAGGAATTAAATAAGCATCTCTTGATACTTGTTGGCGGAAGATGCTCTAAAGAGTCAATTTTAGAAAGAAGTACCTTTATGAAGCTGCAAAGCCAGAAGCCTATAAACATGTAGAAAACAGCAAAGAAGTCATATAACAGTGAGCTGATCTTTTCGAAGGGTTGGGTTAACTTAGCTATGCTGCAGTCAGGTGCAGTGAGGTTCCAGTGGGCTCAGTGAGCAGGACAAAGACAGACAGCAGCTCTGCAGCTCCATGTTGCACCAACTTCACCGGTTACCCCCCAAACTTGAAATTACAAAACCGTGTTGAGGTAATAAATTGTTTCCTGCGGAAAAGGGTGGCGTTACAGCGACGTGTCGCTTTTTAATGAGTCACCGACAGGAAGGGTGAGATTCACTGGGGAGCAGAGTGTGTCGCCGGCGTGTTTCTCACTTCCCTGTTGGCTAAGAGGAGATGTTGTCGCCTAAACGTCTGCGTGTTGTCGCAAACGTGTTTTACAAACCAATCTCTTGTACTATGAAGTTTCTGGAGATTTTCAGGTTGTCCTGCAAGGTTGAAATTAGCAGTCTGCGCATTTTGAGATTGTGTAGTTTTATGTCACATTTGCATATTTTAAGCCATAAAATGTCAGTATCCTTGGAGCTTTGCAGCGACCTGATATCAGTGAACCCAGTGTGAGGGTCAAGACTGTGAAACATTGGAGTGACCTGTGATGGCCTGCGAGGAAACTGATGACGGCGGGACTAATGTGCATTATAAAGCCACATCCTCCTTTGTTTTTAGAAGCACTGTGTGTATATTAGATTTTCTCACTAAAACAAGTAAACAAAATTGAAGCTGTCCATGCATAATAATGTTGGAGATTGAGGTATTCAGAGTCCTGATGTGTTTGTGCGACGACAAATGTCATGTGTCGCCTACTCATGATCAAGTTCAACTCGAGGGAACAAAATTAGAGTCAGAGGCTCAAGCAGCCATTGTTAACTCCTGGACTCATAGTACAGTCACAGTATTTAGTTTCTCATGTTGTAAAACAAAGAGTCACATGTCCTACGTCATCTGTGAGGCACTTATACAATATAGAGTGTGATGCTCCAAAAATAGCTGAGCATGATGGAGCTGGAAGGGCTGTTTTGAAGGGGGACAGGAAGGAGGAAGAGAGGCTATGAATTGTTTGTTTTCACTCTCAGGAGGAAACTCCATGGATTGAAGTTTTTGAGATCTTGTAGTGTGAAAATGGTCGTCGCACAACACTTTGGTTTCGTGCTCTCAACACTGTGTGCAGAGGGAGACAGGCTCGATACTCCTGAAATAAACAAACACAAGAGCACTTGACTGAGACATGATGCTATAACGCTTGTAAACAAAGTTTATCCTATTTGGTTAACCTTCATTCTGCCTGTTCATCACCGATCAGCAGAGAGATGTAGGTAAAATTAGCTTTTTCCACGTAGATATAGTTAGTGTGACTTGATCGCTTGTTTTTAGGAGGTGTGCTCATCCATCTTTCATCCTCTTTGGACCCTGGAACAAACAAGTTGTTGAATTATGGATCGCTTTTGTTCCTTTTTTGTTTATTTGGGGCATTCAAAGTTAACACATAACTTATCAGGCGAGGGCTCAGATCACCTTGATTCAAAATGAAAAGAACAACAACTTGAAAGAATGATAGCTGGGACAACATGGCTGCTCCAGAGGTGAAGCCAGTGGGCGCGGTCCCAGGAGTCTCCGCCCACTTAATGGGTTTGGCCCTAAAATGCAAGTCATCTGAATCCGTCAGGCTCTTGAAAACACACGTTTCCCCTCAGTCACACCATGGAAGTCACCACCACATACATGCTGCTGTCTTGTGATCTGCTGAGTGTCTGACTCGTTTCGGCGGCGCTTTGAGTGCAGGGGGGGATGTTGCTTCGTCATGCTGAATAAGCATCAGTCTGCAGTTACAATTCGCCCTCATCTGCTCTAACCTTTGTCACGCCTCTGACGTGCCTGCGAAGCGCAGACATGCTTTTAAAACAGCACGACTCAGATTCAAGCTTGAAGACTGCGAGGTGACAGGAAACTTTGATAAAGCAGTCATTCAAAGTTACATTGTTTGGACGAACAGCGAACACTCAGAGCAGCATGGGAGAGCGGGGCACCCTTTGGTGCCCTCTATTTATTTTTATGTTGAGGAAAAATTGGGATGTGTGCGTCATAATCCTCTCAGAAGATGCATGGTTTGTTCAAAACAAACAGTGTATAGGGTAGAAAAAAAATCCAGCAGGTACAGACAAGAATAATAAATATCCCAGGTCTTTACATTACCACAGGAAAGTAAGAAACAATATAAATAGTGTGGGCGAAAACAAGCTTGGAGGGCTGTTATAGTCACGTGTCTGTGCCTCAGTTGGACAAACTGGTTGTGTTCCAATCCAAAAGGTTGATGGTTCAATCCCCCATCACAGCAGACCTTGGCCAAGACACTGAACCCCAGTTGTCAACGCCCCCCTTTCGAGATGCATTCACGAACAGAGATACAATCACACAGCTTTCCACAGTTGTGTTATTAGACTGCGATGGCTCCAATCTGAAGCCCACCGGCACATTGTTTCCTCCTGTTCATGCCCCAGTTTCTCTCTTTCAGTGTCGCCGTTCTCCATCTTTGATCAGCGCTTCTTGTCAGTTTACATCTTTGCTCCGTCCTTTCTTTACCTCCTCTTTATGTTTTTTTATGCCACTTTGCTGATTTCTTTTCTGTTCCAGAGTACAATTTGCTCTTCTTCCATCAAGCAGTCTGGCTTCATGACTTTTTTTTCATTTCCAAGCGGCTGTGTTTGAGTAAAGAGGGTAAAAGTCAAAGTCCTCTTTGTGGATTCATGTATTTTTTATCCTCTTTTCTAACAGCCTCTCAGGCTTCTGCTCTTGCTTTTATTTCCTTCCTTCTGTCCTCTTTATCTCCTCTTTCCTCCTCTTTCTCTTAGGAAACGCTGCAAAGAGCCTCTGTCCTGCTTTGACCTTTAGCAGTATTTTCACATTTCCAAAGGATGAGGGTCACACCACCGCTCATATGCTCCATTTTCGATTGTCAACCTTGCCTGCAACCTTTACTCTGGAGGCTGTCTTTTGTGTCGAGCTATTCACCGGCAGAAAACGGTCCGAGTCTTTGGGGTTTTATCAGACATATCAGGCTCACGACGCTAGCAGTGGTCCCACTTAAAGAGGCAGGAGTAGGTTCCTCATCTCTGCTGCTCTTTACGTTGTATCGAGATCACATGAGTATCAATTATTGACTTAAAAAAAGGGATTTATTTATTTTCTCTGTAATTTATTCATCCAAAAAAAGTCAAAATTATCACTGCTGCAAATGCCGCCATGCATGTTGACTTGTGCTGAATTATGATTTTTTTTTTTTGTGGCATTTTAAGTAATTTTAGAGGAAATATTCCAAGTTTTTTTCTCTGACTGTCTCACAGGCTGTGGAGGGGCTGTCTGCCATTGTTCTTTGCAGCTACAGATTTGATCAGTGCACCCCCTCTCCACCTCCGTTTTTCTTTGTTGAACAGGCCAAATAATGCCAAGACCCTTTTCTTCTTTTCATTGGCCACCTGACCACTGAAACAATTCAAAAGTGGCTCTTAGACGTTTACATGAGAGGAGCAAAGGAGCTGTGTGGCTCACAGCACACACTGTTTGGCTTCATTGATTCTCATCGATGCTTCCGGCGTTATTTACCATGCTGGTTAAGCTGCCGACAGGAGTCGCGACGCATTATTGGAACCAGCTCCTGCCCGAAAAGCAGAAACTCTAGCAAAATATTGAAAGAACTGTTTATTTTCTTTACGTTATTATTCCGGCCCGTTTACACTGTTTGCACCCGTAGTTTTTTGCTGACGCATCGAAAGAGCTGTACAATACTGCTCGCGTTTTTTGTTTTTGTTTGTTTTCTTTTCTTTTCTTGCTTTCAGTGTGTGTTATTAGAATTTCCCTCCGGACGGAGGTGGTGGGTTTGTGGCGGTCTCTGCTCGGTGTTTCTGTGATGCCTTTGCATTGCGCTCGTGTGAGCCGCCAACAAGAAAGAGGCTGTTCTATATTCAGAGTGGCCGACACACTGCACACCGACGGGGAATGATTTTCAGATTGCCTTACAGCACTGCTGAGGAGCAGGCTACGGGCCCGTACACTAATAGGCTGCCACATGATCAATCAGTGCTGTTGCCAACAACCATTTAATGTTTGGAGCAAGAAGGAGATTGCTTGGAGGGGGTGGCAGAGTGGGGAATGAGTCTGAAATAAGAGAACGACAGAAAAAAAGAAAGAGAAAGTGAGAGAGGGAATTGAAAGGCAGAGAAACAAGACGTAAAGGAGTGACAGTGGAGGAAGCAGGATAAGAGAGGGAGTGGAGCAAAATTTTTAAAAAAGCTGTTTGAATATAAAACTACTGAGTTTTTGAAAATGACGGAAAGAAAAAATCAGCTTCGGCGTCTCACTCGTCTCTCGATCCCGTTTCTATTTTTCACTCTTCCTGTTTCTTGTTTGCCCTGTCGTTCTCTCTCTGCAGTTGAGACGTAATTACTCTGATTTAACCCAGATACATAAAGTAAAAGCCCGACACGGTTATAAATAAAGCATCTCTTTACGGATATCCATGCGTGCCGCGACGACTTCGGAGCTGAGGAGAGGAGTGGCCGGGCGGGAAGAGAGCGTGTCGGCGACTTCTCACGAGGAAGAAAAACCGGCTTGAATGTGCTGAGAAAAACCAAAAGCTGCGTGTTGCTCAGTGGGTCGGGCTCCGGCCTCACCACCAGGAGAACCCCGGTTTGATTCCTGGGCTTCGGGCTTTTCTGTGCGGAGTTTGAGTGACGGCGTGGGGATTGACTCCATTTCTCTGTGACCTGCTGCTTTGAAGGTGGATGGAAGGTCCAAAGGAGAACAGGAAGATGCTGTTGTTGCTCTTGTTTAGCCTCAGAGGTTTGCAGTAAAACTCTGGTGACTTATTTCCTGATATGAATTTACAATCATGTGATACATGAAAATGTTTTACTCTCCAATCATGTATTTTGTAGTGTCTCATCGCAATTTTTTTGGCAGAGAATCTTTTTTAACATGAACTGAACATCAGTCTTCATGAAACGAATCTGAGTCTATGATCCATGAAGTAAACAGCTCTGTTGTGTTCACACTGTTGGTCCCTGTTTCCTTTCGTTGTGACACAAGTTTACACCTGCACACGGGTGACGGCGTTCACTGACGCCCCATTTCACGCTCCTCTCATCTATTTCAGTAACTCATCAAGTAGCTCCTCTTAAACAGCGGCACTAACAAAGACATGCTGTGGATGTAAACGCCGCAGAGCGCAGGAGCTTTTACAAAGCATTCAGCAGAGGCATTCATCGAGGTTCGTGGCTCTCACACAGTGTGTGTCAGTGAAAAGAAGCTTTTCTATGAGTGAAATACTGAAGAACTCAAGGCTGTACACTCATCTCTTTACAAAAATATAACAGTAAATGTCTGATCTTGAACTTTAACCTATACTTGTGTTTGTAGTGACATCTAGTGGATGTGGTAATTATGACACAAACAAAGGAGGGGGTGTCATCTTCCACCAGGTTGTCTTTCAGTCATATAGTTTGCTTCATTTTTCCTGGATTGAGAGTGTTTTCCCTTCCAACTTCGCCTGCCTGATTTGGATTTCCTGCCTCAGCGCCATTCTTGTGTGACACCCTGGTTGGGATTTTGTGTTTGGATTTGGACTCTGTCTCTTCTTTGGATTTTTAAGTTATGTGTCTCTTTCTCAATAAGATTACCCATTCAAAGAGATTAAAAAAAAAACCCTCATCTTTCACTGTGGCACATTCACATGTCATCATCTTTCATCTATTCGGATGCTGTATATTCTATCTTTCTTGTGGTCAGTGACCAGTTATTGCAGAAAACACTCCGTCACACCTCCCGAACGATCTGGTGAGCTTCAGAGTGTAGAAAATACTGCGAGACCATATAAGTAATGGCTTGTTTATTGACTCTCATGATAATGGAGCAGCCTGATAAATAAAACAAAGCTCGAGACACTTGAGAGTGTTGAGATTTCGATCACTATTCACACCTCGGCTGGCGATGGACGACACTTGGCAGGATGGCTCATGTTTGTGTCTGCGGAAAATGTATATCACTTCGACAGGTCACAGATGAATAAATCTCTGACTTAGAGCTGCATAATAAGATTCAGTGACGCGTCCTCATTATTGAGTCATGGTCGAGAGAGGTGCAGCTGCGGACTCCGGCTGCTCTGGCTGTCTCATTTGAAAGATATGAGAGAGAAAAAGTGGCCAAGGCAAAAGCAAACGCTTCATCACAGCATGCAGAGTGTACACAGTGGAGATGTTTGCATTTAGTTTGTACAGTAGATGTTTGCTATCTGCAGGCCATTCATCATATTTAGTCTCAAAGGCACTTGTACTCTCTCTCTCTCTCTCTCTCTCTCTCTCTCTCTCTCTCTCTCTCTCTCTCTCTCTCTCTCTCTCTCTCTCTCTCTCCCTCCCTCTCTTGTTCCACTTCTGCTCCTCCCTGCGCCTCACTCCCCGGCTCCCTCACCACCGCCTACTTTCCCTCCCTTCCCTCCTCCTCACCCAGACCTCCTCCCGCCTAAGCATCCACTCGCCTTCTTCTGTTCTGTTCCCTTTTCCTTTTTTTTTTTTTTTGTTTGTTCTGCTGTTCCACCTGACACATAAACCCCACCCCCACCCCTGCCTCCGCCCACTGCCTGTCTCGAGGTAGAAAACGCAATTATTTATTCATTTGTTTTACCTTCACTCCCGGTCGCAGTCTATTTTTACTCCTGGATGCTCCCGTTCCAGCAGGGGAGGACTTTAAGATGTCTATATGATGTCTGGGATCTTTGTTGCTTTACCTGTCATGACACGTAAAAGGAGATAACTCATGTTGCCGTAATGTCACATCTCTGATTTTTATGTAACGGTCCAGATGTGTATTGTGATTGTGATTACCGTCTGATTTAATAAACAAATTAGACGTAATCTCCAGGCTTAAATGGTCGTTCTGTGTCACTGGATCGTCTGCCAAAATCAGCAGCCCTTTATTCTGTCCATCTGTTGGTCATTTCAGAAAGGATGAACAAAAAAAAAAAAAAGCTAGAAGAACGGTCACATATTTGCTTTTTAAAGTGCAAACTATAAAGACTTTATGAGCCTCACTGCTGTCACTGCGCGGCTGGGATGCCAGCGGCCGCCTTCAGCTCTGATCGCAGCTTCCAGCCCTGAATGAAATCCTGCAGCTGCGATTCTTTCATGCATGACGCACACGCAGACCTGCTCAACCAGCCGTTTCGACAGAAATGCCGGCGCAGAATGTCAGGAAGCACAGAGAAAGCCACGGCCAAGTGTGGAAAATCTTTTGCCATTTCGACCCATTTGGTTCACGAGTGACTTATTTTGTAAGACAGAGCACGAAGGGAAAGATTCTTGATTAGTTGGATGTCCTCACGTTCAAAGTTTGCCCTAAAAAGCATGTGTTTGCGTCAGGCATCGCAATACGTTTCACTTGAAAGCACCGTCGCGCTTAGAAGGAATTCTTCTGTTTGGTGCTTGCAGTTCGTTTTTCTTGCAGTGTTCTTACTAATTTATGACTCCTTTTGTGTCACATTTGTCCACTCTGTATCATTTATTCAGCATCTGCCTGTAGCTATTAGTTTCATTACCATATTCTGTTTCTACAAGAGCCATTCTCTGGCTGAGGGGTCCCGCGATGCCACCAGACTCGCTGCCCTTTCAAACTGCGTGCGCAGCATTTGTAGCTCTCATTTATGTTGGCCTCTGTGGGTGGTGGGCACACATGGACCCCCCCCCTCCGCTTAGCTGGGGTAAGCCACCGGGTGATCAGAAAACCCATCCCACTGGTTTGGTTCTGGGGGTGGGAGCTGTTGACCTTTGCAAGAGTGCAATGTGCAATGTGTTGTCTGGAGCAGGTTGTAGATGGTGTTTTTTATTGTGTTTACCTCAGACCTGTTGGCTTTGCCTTTGAGGGGGGGTGGGGGGGGTTAAAGGACTGAAACCAAACGAAGACACTGAGCAACACGTTGCGCTTGCTCCCACGTTCTGCTCCTCCAGATTGTCCTTTTGCTTTTCCCACAGTGACAGAGGCTCACCAGGGTTCACTTCAGAGTGAATCAAAGCCCACGTTTTTTTCCCACAGCAGAGTTTGAATGCGGATCTTACAGGTCTGATGTAAAACGACCCCATATTTGCGTCTTCCTGGAAGAAGCTGGAGAATTGAGCTGGAGGAGGTTGTGGAGTACGGTGGATGTCAGGGAGTCTTTGTTCTCCTTTATCGTCCTCTCACCCACGTGGACTAAGCAGCAACATCAAAGAATAGATGTGTTTTATGGACATCAGTAAGAGTGTTGTGTCAATAAATAAGCCTTTAGCATGTTTTTTTTACTTATCTCTGCTCATGTGATGCATGTAAACAAACAGAATCATCACATCCTGTCCTCTATTATAC
>JAUESE010000027.1:4745420-4755812 GCA_032274725.1 Malacoctenus triangulatus
GTGTGTGTGTGTGTGTGTGTGTGTGTGTGTGTGTCTGCTGTGCTTACAAGGATGCTTGAGGAAATCAAATTTTAAGAGAGAGTAAGGATGCCCTTTAATATTAGCTGCTTGGTGAATGCCATGCATTATGAAAGGGAAAATTGAGGTGATTTTGAAGAATGCATGTCTGGAGGAAGAGGAAGTATCAGATAAATGAAGAAAAACAGGATTTAATCTGGATCGGGATAAAAAAAAAAACGTCTTTCTCCTGCTTTATTCTGTATTTCATTTCATCGGCTTGTCTGCGTTTCTGTGTGTGTGTGTGTGAATTTATAACAGAGGTCCACCAGAGTTGAGCGCTGGTGCATTTTTGTGTGCTTGTGACTTATGTGTAAACAGCTGTGTTCAGCGGACTGGAGCTGATGCACTGTTAAATATTTTATCTTCCTTTACAAGTCAACACAACCGCCCGAACAAACTCACACAAGCAAGCAAATAACAAACAACATGTTCTTTGTCTTCAGTCAGATGTGGGTTTTTTTGTGTTGTTTTTTTTGGGGTCTCTCCACCCGTTGTTTTCATTTACTGCGCCGGGGAAGTGATAGTGACTGCGTAACTGGTGAGATCATGCCTTTTTCCGCGTTATTATCCTCACATCACTTAGCGTGGAGACAATTAAAAAGCAGACAAAGTGAAATTTAACGGAGTTTATTTGCTCTGAGCCACCAGGACGCCGGCTTAACTGTGCTGCGCGGCTGCAGCCAGGGATGGTAGCAGCGGGAGCGGTTGCCGTGGCGCTCATGTGAAGTGGGAGCGAACTGTTATCATGTTTTTAATGCACGGATTACATCCAGAAGGCAAACATCTGGCGCGCAGACACAGACGGGCAGAACCGGCAGACGATCGGGAGGGGAAACTGCAAAAGAGCCGAGATGTTGATCTGTCAGCGGAGATGGCTGCAGATAAGACTGCGTGATGTCATTAGGTGAAATGGCAGAAAACCATGTGTTCATGAAACACGACACAGGCCCCCCACCCCACCCCCCCCACCCACCCCACAGGAGCTGCAGTCAAAATTCGTCTATGTACTCATTTAACTCCACGGCACGTCACCTGAAACTCCTAATATGTAGAGGAAGTTTCCACAGGGTTTTTCCCCTCAACGTTTAAACTTTATATCCTCTCATTAAGGACTCAGCTAACTGGGAGGGAATATAAATGCCAGTTTTTTTTTAAGCTAGGGTATAATGCAATAAGATATCAAATGATTTTAAAGGCATATACGATACAGACAGTGATTCTTCTGTCACACATGTAAAGCCAGGATTTAACCATTTTTCCATCAACCTTTACATATTTCTGGCTCATTTGTTCCACTATATAGTCATTGCTTTCAAGTACACTGTCACATGTACACACACCATGTCGACAGATCATCTCCCATATTCGGTTTCTCTTTTTTCTTGCTATAATGTTGTTGTACGGCTCCAATGTCTTTGATAACTTCCTCCAATAACACTTTTGGATTCAAGTTATCGTATTTCGTTCCTCACTCGCACCCGGCGCGCTCTCCAGGCTGGTGGAGAGATGCTGTAAAACGCATAAAAACCCTCGTTTGATTACTCCTGTTTGCATGTTGATCGTAAAATTTGTGCATCGTCTGCAAAAAAAAACGCTCACAGAACACGAGCCCAGTCCCTTTGTGTGATGCAGTTCAGAGTGGCTTTTCCACCGTCTTTGTAAACAAGTGTCAAAAAGATTTTTCTCTTTTCCAAAGTAGAATATTTTCTAAAATGTTGAGGGAGTCCCTTTCAGACAGCCGCTGATGCAGACATGTCATGTTTGTTTTTTTCTTTTTAACCCTAATTCTCCACTGTAACGTGTTGAGGACTTTTTTTTTTTCGACCTCATCCCCTCCGGCCTTCTAGTTGGGCCTGACACATCGGGGATAGTTTGTTTCCTTCGGGCTCTTTCTCTCTCCCTCGCCCTCTCTCTCTCTCTCTCTCTCTCTCTCTCTCATTCGTGACCGACGGCCCACTTCGCGTCCACTGGGGAGCAGGTTCGCGTCGCTTCCCCTTCCCATCTTCACCTGTCACATGTCACAACCTGACCAGAGTGGAGAGATCACACGCCTCATGAGGAGGGGGGGGGGGGGGAGGGGGGAGGCTTGTGCCTGGCCATAACAGCAGCTTTGTTTGAAGCACGACGAGCACGGTTAAGGAAAAGTGCTTCGAGAGCAGCAACACATTTATATATTATTATAATGACTGTATGATGACTGTGTTTAGCTTGGGATTACTTTCCTACACAGCATTTGCTATTAAAACTAATATCGCAGCCTCAGCGACAAAGTATTTATTGTGTATGCTTCATGTGCCTGGAATGAATGCAGCACATTATGATTACCCAGTTGAACTAATGTGGCAGGATTTGTAAAACGGCCTGTTTTCTTTTTTTCCCCTTGAAGTTATTGGGCAGCGGGGAGGCAATTGCTTGCTACGGCTAACAAGGTCCACACACCACACCAGCGTATTATTATAAATAGTTCTCTCGCAGCTCGGTAAAGCAACGTATGGGCTAATGGTCTGCATTCGTCACTGTTTATTAAAGCCAACAAACCATCGTTTGCGCCGACGCTCAGCTCTGGAAAAAAACATTTCGAGCATGTTTTCTCAACTTTAAAACGGCAGATCATCCGTTGATTGCGAATACCACGATGCAGCTGTGCGTCGGCCGCAGCTGATCCCCGCCTGCTCGCTACCATGCGAGCCGCACAATGGGCTGGGAACGCGGGGACGGACAGCGCCGCCACACAGCTGGCCACTATTAGTAAAAGTCCCCTGACCTAGACATGTTAATCCCTGTCCAGACATGTCGACAAGCCTCCTATGGAGCAAGATGATTAACTTCAACTGCTATTGTATAGGCAGAGTGTCCAAGTGTCCATAGACTGTATTTGAGTTTGTGTGTGGAAGGCACCCATTCAATGTATGCATGACAAAGAGATTAATAGAGGTATTTGGACTCTGTACTCGGGTCACTGCTTTGTGCTTTATTGTGCTTATAGATCTTCAGCACACATAAACAAGGGAGCAATGTCGTGTTACCACTTTGATGATAACAAAAGGAGAAATTGCTCGGTATCAGAGTTAGTGAATCATTTGTACCTGAAGATTTTCGTGGCACGCAGATAGTTTGAATTTGTTCCTCACAGTAAAACAACACAGCTACTTCTGTACATATTCAATTCAAACTTTATCTGTGTACCAGTATTTACACAAGTGCTAATTCGTGTTTGTCCACTCGTGTGTCTCATTCATTGTGTTCGCTCCCGACGCAGAATCCTGAACTCACACGCGCATGCTTGAACGTTTGGTCTTACCGGGCAGGTCACAGCCGAGGACCTCCATCCTCATGCCGATGCCGGGGGGCGACCACCTCTCGGGGAAGACTCGGATGTGCTGCGCCACGATTTCCTCAAACCGCCGCACCTCCGGAGTATCGTAGTGGCTGTTTCCCTCGAAAATCTGGGGAAAAGACACAGTGGGGGGTCACCGGCGTGTAGGGGAAGGAGAGCGCCTTCCTATCTGCAGCCCATATTAGTGCAAAAAAAAGAAAAAGCATGAAACCATTTACATTCGTTTCTCCCCCCTGTAGGAGATCCCGGAGGTCAGTCGCTTTGTGCTCTCGAAAGGTCAAACTGGAATAATCGAGGCAGTGGCGATTGTACGAGCCTGGAGGAATGATAATGGCCAGACTATCGATTCAGATGCCTCCAGAGCACCTGTCCACCGGTCATGTGACCCTCAGCTGTCCCTCCTTTCGGATGCTTCAAAACACCACATGGTGACTCTCCCATCGCGTTGATGGCGGCTTGTTCCTAACATACGGGCTTTAAAGGGCTTAAACGTACAGCGGACTTAGTGATGAGCTACATAAATGAGTAAATACACAGATATGGCTATTTTGTGGCAGCGATGGCTCTAAGGGGAGACATCAGAAACAATTGAGAAACTCCTAAACACAGCGGAGGCATTAATATTCTGTAGGTTCGCTATTCCACCCATATAAGCCTCAGTGAACAACAAATTAAAGCGGCGGTTAACCTGTCTCTCCAAAGTCATATAAACACAGCTAATCAGCACTGCTTCCCTGCACAGTGTGACAAGTCCCCTAAAAACAACAACGGAGCGAGTGTCCCCTTTGGATTTTTAAGCCGTCTTTGATGCAGCCTCACATGATACGTCGCAAAACTCGAAAATAACCGAGCGAGGCCGCAACTGATGAGTTCAAAAACCGTGAGCGTTGTGCTCTTGGTATCATTAACCAAAACCATGTCTCCTGTCTTTCCCATGGTTTTTTTTTTCAGGGTGGGGGTTTTAGGCGAGTATGATGAGTTTCCCAGGACGCTCATTTAAAAAGACAGGCAGATGAGAGCGAACAGGGGTTGTTTTAGCATCAGGAGGAAATCCAGGCGCTCAGTAGTGCTATTAAAGCGTTTTAAGACATCGTCTCCGAGAGGAGAGCCCGGTTTAAAGTGCCCTGTCTGGCGGTGCGTCGGGCTGCCAGCAGTGCTGAGTGGTGATGCAGGAAAGACATTTTTAATTAACACCCATGAGAGACAAATAGGGGGGATGAGTGAACAAGAGGATGAGAGACAGTGAAAGGCGGGAGAGAGGGGAGGACGCGCAGACAGATGGAGAGATGGAAGCAGGGACAGCGAGGATTGGGGTGATTGAATTATTACCAAAGCCGAGGCGGCAAAATAACAGCTTTTATGCAATATATGACAAGAATGAGAGAGGGGATGAAGGAGGACAGGAAGGGAAGGAGATGGTGGGAGAGTGAAGGGGAACTAAGCTGAGAGACAGCTATAAATAAACTACAAATGAGGGGGAACTGAGAGTGGCAGTCAGAGAATAGAGAGAGAGAGAGTGTGTGAGTGTGTGTGTGTCAGTTTCACAAGGAGAGAGAGAGAGATGATGTGCGTGTACCTTTGCAATCCCAGTCTTGCTGTCAATGATGTAGGTCCAGTCTTTGCCCGTCAAGCTGTGAGCCAGTTTGTACTTCCTGACAAACGCTCTGTTCTCCGTGCTGCTGCTGCCCTCCAGCCCCCGAGCACCCTGGGTAATGATGCCACGCACCATCTTGGGCACACCCAGGTCCACCTGCAACACAGGAAGAAAAAAAAATAAACTTGGTTGTGATCTTTGCTCACTCCACAGGATCAAGTTCATTGTCTTTATAAATTAGTCACTTTGTCTTCTGTGCCTCTGCTTCATCGCCGTATTGTCTTTGAGCCACCTCGTGTTTCCTCGCTGGTTTGATTTCCTGCCTCACCCTTTCCCTGGATTGTCTGTTTTGCTTTTATAGCCACTCACCCTTTATAACAATGTTTTGTGCATTGAAGCCTTTACTTTTTGATGGAAAAATCAACACCACTGACCTCAAAGTCCCTAATTTTGTGTCCTGCTCCTCTGCCAAAAAAGTCTTCACCCAATGTTGGTTTGGATATGATGTTTCTTTCTCCTATTTTCAATAAGCTTCCACGAAAATGCTTCAGGCATTGTCATTAAAAATATTGATGGTAAATTCTTCCTATTTGCAGCTTGGCAACATCTTTAAAAGCCTCGTTTGTTAAAGGAAGCGACAGATTCCCCCCCCTGCTGCGCTCAAACTGAATGTTAAAGCTCCAAACCTGTAGCCACTCCTCGCCAGCGATGGGCTGCGTCGGGTTGGGGAACCAGCCCGAGCGACTGGCCACCAGCCGGGCGGCGCCCATGGAGCCGTGGATGTCCCTCATGGAGGACGCGGAGATCTGGGAATCTGGGAGCAGCCCAGACAGCATGCCCTGCAGCTCCGAGCACGGAGCGTCTGACCAAGAAAAACAGATGGACAGCAGTGAGTATAGAATAATGCACAGCCGGGCGTTTTGAGTGGGACACGGAAGAAACATGTTGCAGGGTCATTTACGGTCACAACACAACAGGACCCCCTCCAGTGCCATTCTTGTTTTTGGAACAGCGATTACACTGTGAAGTAGAGGCAGAACAGCTAAACGGAGGCTTCGAATCAGAACATGTTCGAATTAGAATCACACATCGGAAAGAAAACCTAAAAGAGACACTTTCTAGAATCTACCGCAGACCCAATAATGTGCCAGTCACTTTTATTTTGAAGGCCCCTGCTTCTGTATGACAGTGTGTGTGTGAAGTGTGTGTGCTTGCCAGTGTTTGGCTTGACTGTGAAGTTTTGGCAGTTGAAAGAGGGAGGCAGGGTGAAGGGGGAGGGAGGGAGGGTGGGGTGTGTGTGTGTTTGGGGGGGGGGCTCACAAGCTTCCTTAGAAGCAATCTGGAGGCTCTCCAGACCAACTGATTTGATCCCCTAAATGAATTATTTAATCCCTAATTAATGTAAACGAAGGAAGGTGGACCAAGCGGTCGCCTTTCGCATCATCCAGCCGAGGTGAGCCCGCTGCGCCGCCGACACATCCGGCAAAACGACCTACATAGGAGCTCGCTCATAAACAGGCGCCACTCTTCCAGGCCCCGCAATAATTTGGTGTCACTGTTTGATCTAATCTTGGAGTAAAATTCTCTGTGTGATTGTGACACGAATAGTTAAAACGGCAACTGGCGCGTTACGCTCGGCAGCCCCTTCTGAGCTGCTTTCCATCAACCCGTTTCATTATTTTTTCCCCCCTTCCTGCTGCTGCAAAGTTGATGCGCAACTATAATCAAGCTACCAAAGGGGGATTCTTCACAGGGAATTGAGCCAGCCAACTCCCAGATGGAGGAAACTAAATGAAAGCATGATGCAGATCAAAGGGATACTGTTTGTTACACTGACAAATGTGTTTTAGGCTAACAAGCATCAGAATACGGTGGTTGCCATGAATAATGAGAGAGGGGAACCAAAAAAAAAGAGTGACCGTTTCTGTTTGAAATTGTACAGGTTGGAGACATCAAGCGGCGCCGAATAAATAGAAGTGAAAATGAGGTGAAGGAGGGGTGAAAGAAGGGAGAGAGAGAGAGAGAAGGAGAGAAGCAAGACAAAAGGTGAGGAAGAGGAGTTAAAGGACAAGGGGGGGAGATAAGGAGATAGGAAAAAAGGTCAAAGAGAAGGATGGATTCAAAGGAGAGCGAGTGAAAGGAGAGGGTGAGAAGGATGAAGAGGGATGGAAGTGGAAAGAGAGAGAAAGAGAGAGAGAGAGAACGAGAGCGAGCGGGCTGACAGTGAAGGGTGACGGTGATTGATGGTGACATTCTTCAGGTCTTCACGGAGATGAATGTTTAATGGCGTGACGTTTGCCGCCGTGCCTCGCTTTGGTAAATAATGAATCAACAATAAACAACAGCGGCTACAGACGAGCTCCCCCCCCCCACCCCCCCTCCCCTAAAGCTCGCTAACAAACGCGGAAAACTGATTAGCCGGGAGAAAATCCTATTATGATCGTATTGTCTGTTTTATGTAGCTCCTGTTTGCAGCCGAGTATTTTGGTGGCTGCCGCGCTGCCTTTTAATCCCGGAGTGCACCGGGGAGTCGATGATAATGTAATCTCTGCAGCAATAGTCTGATATTACACACCGGCGTGAGAGCTCTTACTCGAAACACTCGCACCGGAGCGTACGCGCACGCCGGCTCGCTGCCGTCAAGCTCTCGCACACGGAGCCGCTGCCTCACACTCTGATGCTTCGCCCACACACAGGTGAACACACACACACACACACACACGCACTCCCACTGTGCTACTTCCTGATAACGTGGGGGGGGGGGGTCTCACAGCAGTTACGGCGAAGGCTCTGCCTGACCGAGACATGTGCACATGACTGGATTTCTTTTTTCTCCCCCGACAAAAACACACAACAGAGGTGCTAAAATAAGTGCTGAAGAGAAATGGGAGTGAGGGAGAAGCGACGGAGGAAGGATGCTGCCTGAACGGTGGTCCGGAGAAGTGGGGTGGAGAGGGTGAGGGAGGGGTGAGAGGAGAAAGGTGTCGGGGAGGGAAAGCAGAGCGAGTGGGAAGGAAAACAGAGCGGCGGCGAGGAAGGAGATGGGGAGAAAGTGAAAAAAAAAAGTAAAGCAGGGGACATAAAAGTGTGATTTAAGTTAATGACATGTCACTGACTGACTGCTTTATGTCTGCCTTTATTGGCCTGTGCAGGGCATTATCACATCTCCCCCTGGCAGTGTGTTCCTGTGTGTGTGTGTTTGTGTGTGTGAGCGATGAGGTGGGGGGGAAGACAGAGAAGATGCCGCATGGTTATAAGCATATATGTTTGGTTATAAAGTTTTTCACTGCAGTTTATGGGCATATTTTACTGAAACGGTTTGTTTTCTCCTCGTTCACCTTTAAAGCATCCGACTCTGTCCTCCCTCTTAACAAAAATCAGAGTGGTGAGAAAAAAAAAAAAAAAAGAGTGGCAATGTTTTGCATATCAGTGCTTTCTCCGGCGCCTGTGATGGATTGGAGATATCACGAGGCAGCCGAGACAGGCAATAGGCAGGGAAATGCTCCCCCCCCAAAAAATGTGTTGAATGCGTTCCCTCTGCCGAGAGTGCTGGGAAAAGTCGGGTGATATATAATGCAATTTCAGGTGTTAAAGTAGAGTAAAAAAATAGGCGGGCGGTGGACAAGAACACAGGCGAGATGGCTGATGTAGCCCACATGCCCGTCTCCTTCTCTGTGATGCGTGCGCACGCGCACACACACGCACAGAAGCAGCCTCATATTGTTTTGTGTGATTGTGATTTGTGTGGGTGCTGAAATAGCCCTCTTGGATAAGAGCATATCTGTCCCTCTCAATGGCCACTATGGTGGCAGCAGAGAGAGGCCCTAACCTAATAATGATACAGTCGAGCTGTGCGCACACATACACACACACAAACACACACGCACTTACCCATAAGCCATGTTTTCATGCTTTGTGCAGACATTACATTGGCTTTTCCCTCCACCTTCTGCAGATTTGCTCTTCATTCTTTGCCCTTCGCGTCTGATTGGTAACCCTAATCCTAACCTGACCCCAGCCTCAATCGTCTTCCACAAAATTAAATGATTATGACTCAGGGTTGCGCAAACAATAATGACACTCCCTCGTTAATGGGAGTGCGTAGAAAGATTTGTGTCCCCACAACAGTAATAATTACAAGCGCGCGCACACACGCGCGCGCGGACACGCAATCGAACTCCCAGTTTCACCATTGCGCACACAAACACAGACGGTCTAATTAAGTTTTATCTATTTATAGTATTGAGCTGATTATGCCGGTTGAAATCGTGTTTGTTTGCCAGGGCTGCAGATGAAAGCTGAGAGCCTGTTACTCTCTGATGTTATCACCCACACATCACACTCTAGTATTATTCTATTAGGACTGAGTGTGTCTCTTTGTGCGTGTGATCTGTGAGTGGGAGACAGAGAAGGGGGGGGGGTATGTATATGAAAGAGCGAGGGCAGGAGTGTGAGTGCACACGGGAGTGGGTGTGTTGTGTGCATGTGAAAGGGAGGAAAAAAGATAAGAGGAGAGTATGAAGGGAATTATGAATAGGACTGATGGATGGACCCATGATAGAATTATTTATCAGCAGATTATATAAATGGCAAGGACAAAAAAAAAAAAAAAAAGCATGGCCATTCACGTTTGTCATCATTTCTCTCCCGGGAAATGTTTTCCGAGGGGGTCATTTTAGCCTTGGCCCACCTTCTGGCCTGATGTGAAGCCAGTAAATCACTCCGGGAAAAAAAACAACCCAACAACATGTTTTTAGCAGAAATCCCAGGAGGAAGGGGAACGGAAAAAGTCTGAGAAACTAAACAGATCGTTTTTTGTTTTTTTTTCTTTCTCTCACCGGTTATCTGACAGCCGTAGAGCTCGAAACGCAAGGCGATGCCGTTCTTCCACATCTGCGGCCTGATGCGAACGAAGCGAGCCAGGACGGGCAGCGGGATCCGATTGAGGACCACCTCGGTGGGGTCGGTGTTGGCGTGGAAAACCTGGAGACAGACAAGGAGCAGACAGGTTTAATAGTGAGCAGGAGCGTGCCAGAAGGAGCTGAAACAAGCTCAATAGGATCAGACCAACTCATTCAACTTCTACTGCTTCTCTACATCACATGCACCTGCAGTCTAGATATAGATCTGACAGATAATACAAGGATCTACGTGGCCCCGTCTAAACTTCAAACACGTGACATCATGCTGATAAAGAATAACAATAAAGATGTTTTGGAAGACTCATAAACCCACACACACACTCGTAAAAAAATCCTCGCCTGCACAAATCCATGTGAACCTAGTGCTGCGCGCTCGTGGCCTCCCACACTGCCCTCCCACACCCACATTTAGCTTTAAATGATCAATGCAAAGCAGCTCATGAATACTGATGCGGAGAGGTGAGCCTACACATTACTGA
>JAUESE010000027.1:4856782-4871017 GCA_032274725.1 Malacoctenus triangulatus
GGGAGGGTTACTCAAGGTGAGGGAAATAAAACAAGTCTAAGCAGAAGAACGATATTCAGAGTGAGTGAGGGAGGGGAAAGAGAAATGAACTGGCGCAGCCTTAATTCACTTATTTCTTTATGAGTCTTTCACGGAGCCCGGTCCTCACCCACCTTGTGTTCGGCAGCCACTTAAAAAGCGATTTCCAGATTCAAAGTTGACGGCGCACTTCATCTGTTTCGAATTGCATTCAACAGTGTCAGATTTTAGTCAACGAGAGTGGCGTCATTTTGACAGTGCGGTAATAAAGCAGATTAATAGCCCGGAGTCGTTCCGCCGCCACCCCTGCCGCGGTAATGTCGTTTGGTGCGGCGTGGCTGGGAAGAAGAAAAAAAAAAAAACGTAGCCGCCGTGATGTAACGTCCCCGGAGTTGAAATAAGTTTAGCTTCGTTTCATTTTCCTAATGCGTTACTTCATTATGAAGCTTTAATCACACACACACGCGCAGTCCAAACAACGAGGCAATAAAAGCTTAAGTGGAAAATAATGAAGGGCGGAGAAATATCTTATTATCTATCCAAGGAAGAGAGGAAGAAGAAGAAAAAAAAAGACGACAGCACAGTCTATTTGTGGGAGGATTACAACAGAGAGAAGAGAGAAGAAGAAAAAAATTACCTGCAATTCACTGGAAGGTTTTTGGTAATTACATTTCTTGTTGTTTGGACTGTGAAGTCGAGTTATTACAGTGGAAGTTAAAGAGTCAAAAGTTAGTAGCCAATAGAGCGAAATGGACTTTCCTTCCATGCTTTCTATATTCACCACATTTACTATTCCTCACACACAAACACACAACAATGGTGACAGCTGCCATTCACTGTGCTTTCCCTCCACTGGGAGCAACTTTGGAATCAGTGTCTTGACCAGAGACACTCTGGCACATCAAGAGGGCAGGATGGGGAATCGAACCAACAGCCTTCTTGATTCGAAGAGGACCTGCTCGACCAGTGGTCCCAACACGGTCCCAACATGTTTGTCGAGCGCATAAATACAGCCTTGAATGCATCATGTGACCCGCTCTTTGAAGAAGTGCCAGACTGGGATTTTTTTGTTGTCTGAAGTCCCTCAATGGTGGCCAGTCTGGTAAATCTGTGTAATTGGATCTCATAACTTTCTCTTTCGCTCTAAAAAAAGACATTTCATGTTTGCAGTGTGGGGGAAAAAAAAGAAAAAGAAATGAAATGTGTATTTGTTTTCATTTTTCATTTTTTTCTGTAGCTAATTAATCTAATTAGCACATGAAAGTGACAGCCACAATTTGAAGTTTTTTATTTTTTTTATAGCCAAGACACTTGGGAGTGGTGGTGTCCCGAAAATGGAAACGGCGTTGTCCCATGTGTGTCATGTGCATTAGCGGTGCTGGGGAGGATTGATATGGAAAGAAAAGGAAAAGGAAAAAAAAAAAAAAGCTTGACTGAGGAAAAATATGTGCTGGAAAAACCATTCCCGGACCAGAAAGTCTCACGCTGGGAGAGGAGCCTCTCTGAGTGACTGGCAGCTGTCTCTGTTTGAAGAAAGGAAGACCAGGCTAAAGCTGCTGTGAGTGTGTGGTTACGCAGGTTTCACAGGTACAGTGCCGCGCATCTGGAACGGTATTAACGGGCAGCAGTGAGTAAAAATAAACTTTTTAACACGACGGAGCCGAGTCGTAAAGAGCTGACGCCTGAAGCAGCAGCGAGAGCTTCTCACTCTTTTATAAAGAGAAGCCCAATAAGACACTAAGCTGTTTTCCTACTTATGGCTAAGTGGTTACATACTGTGGGGCTGCCTGCGTGTGTGTGCTGGAGATGGTATTCTGTTGTTTCAGCTGTCAGTGTGGTCGACGTTGGTGAGTGTCTGGGCGTGTGTGTGTTTGTGTGTGCGTGACTCCTAAAAACCTCTCCTGACTCCTGACCTCTCCGAGTCACATGACACTCCATTGGTTCCCACCAAACACTTAGAAGACGGGGTCAAAGGCTAAGCAAGGGTATTATTAAGCGGGACGGAGGGGCCATACCAAATACATAGACATAACATTCAAGTGTTGGACACCATTTGGTAAAGCCAACAGCCATTTGGTCAAAGATTGGGCCTCTGACGGTGGAGAGACTTTGTTAATTGGATTTCAGGAATGTCACTGACACGAGCAAAAACAACAAGCGCAAGATTTCATCATCTGTATTTAGAAGAATAATGTTTGAACACTTGGAGTCAACGAACTTTGTCACCATCAGGTCTAATTTATGAGGAGACAGGTTGAGGACTTTCCACGGGAGCTTTCTATTGATTGGCTGTTGGGTTTGGAGTCAGGTTGACATGGATTCTGCCAAATCACAGATTGGACTCACAACTTTCTGAAAAAAGGTTTCCAAACTGAATAAATGTGGGGCTTCTGAGTGGATGCTGAAAACATTGAAAGGATGATTCCATGGTCCCACCTCCTCCTCCTCCTCCTCCTCCTCCTCCTCTTCCTCCAAACTGGACGCTCATCGCAATCATTTTTTGAATCATGGTGCATTTTACGGGGAACAGTTCTGACACAAGCTCTGTCTACCCCATGTGGACGTTAAGCTATTGTTGAATGATGAGGAAGGTTGTTAGGACACAAAACTTCAGACAGGAAACCTATTTAGCTTGAACAAATCAGAAGTTTAAGGGTAGAGTCGGTTGATTTTTCTTCTTGAGTTTGAGTGCGGAGAGGGGAGAACGTTCTGACTCAAGGTGCACTGAGAAAAATAGAAATGTCTGTCTAAAGAAACAAAACTCAGGTAATCACGACTTACTTTGAAAAAACCGGCTGTGCTTTGCGCACCAAAGTCACTGCGAGGGGCCGCTCAATGGAAAGTCTGAATGCAGAGCAAACTGAAGTCAGTCACTGTCTGCCACAGAGGCTCGAACAGGAGAGAGCGTGCAAGAACAAAAGTCCTGCCTTGTTTCACTGGGGATCGCTCTATTAAAGTGGAATAAAGATGAAAAAAAAACCCCGCTTGTTTCTCGACGTGCCTGTTGATTCTCTGATTTCTACGCGAGGACTTCAGTGCAGGCGGGAAAACTGCGTCGAGGCATTTTTTTTTTTTTTTTTTACTTAGTTTTACAGGCAAAGAGCAGACCCGCGACGGAGCGCGGCCATCATCTGTATGCTGCGGAACGAGCAAAGAGCAAAGGACAGAGAGAAGGTAGCTGAATGTAAAGAGGAGAGGAAGTCGGCGTAAACAGAAGACAAAGACGTGTGGCCGCAGAGGGCCGAGCCAGACAGGCGAGGGAAAAGAACCAAGGTAGGAGGAGGAGGAGGAGGAAGATGAAGAAGAGGAGCTAGAAACAAAGAGAAAGCACTAATTGTCATATAACGAGGTAGGAAGGACAAACACAAGGTTTCTTTTAAAAGTGGGTAATCATGGAAGGTAAAAAGGAACACAAGATGCCAAATTGGCTTGAAAAGACGAGTAATATACAAGACAAAGAGATGAAGCTGCGATGGAGGACAGGAAGTAGACAATGAGATATAATGAAAGTGAACAAAAAAATGGAGTTTTAAATGAGAAAAAAAGTGAGGGGGGGAAAAATCAGATGAAAGCAACAAGTGAAGGCGACTCTCAGACGGATGGTGTCACGGAGCTGGGAAGAAAGGCAGAGGAAAAAACAAGGAGGGGGAAGAAAGGAGCAGAAAATGAGACGGAGGGAGAAAAAGGAAAAAGTAACTGAAGGCTGATTGAGAGGAGGAGAAAAAAGGAGAGAGAGAGAGGGGGGAAAGGAAAGAAAGAAAAAAAAGGGCTGAGAAACAAGTGCTGCCCTCCAGAGAGCGGGCAAGCTGAAGGTCAGCATCTGCTGAGAATAATGGGCCCGGCTTTAACGTGGCGCGCACGCACGCACGCCCACGTGCACGCCGGCGGACCTGCTCGTTCACATCTCAACGAAACCAAACACCGCGCCGGGGCTCCTATCTGTCTTTGTCAGTAAAGTTCTGTCAAGTATGATTAATCCGCCCGTACATCATGCGTGGATTACATACGAGTGGAGGAAACTAACATGATTACGTTCCCTTGTGTACGCCAGTGTTTGTGCACACACACACACACATTTGGAAACGGGCCACAAAGTGACGATGAATGTGTGATTGTGCATAATTCAAAGTACTCGTATTAAAAAAAAAACAACACGGCTGAAGTGTCGAGAGAGAGAAAGAGAGACAGAAAGATGCAGGAAACATGAGCAAATGACCACAGGAGGATAAAAAGAGGACAGCGGGCAGCTAATGAAAGAGTATGGTAATACAGTAAGTACTTAAAGCTAAAAGTAAGAGAAGAAGTGACAGCAACAAAGAGGAGGGGAGCAGGAGAGAGGATCAAATTAAAGCACAAAGAAGTTAAAAAAGAGAGAGAGAGAGAGAGAGAGAGAGAGATGTGTGTGAGAGGGAAAGGAAACAGGACTGAAAGGAACATAAAATGAGATGGGAGAAGGACAGAGGAGAAAGCCATTAGAGGAAAATGAGAGGAACTGAGGGATGAGGGCCTTCCAGATGGTAGGAGACTGTTGCCTCGGAAACACAGAGAGGGCAGAACAATGGGGATTTGGAGTGGTGTTTCGCATCCCATCATAATACGGCCGTGCCATTTGGAAAGTGAGCGACAAAGCTGCAGCCAGAGAGAGCGAGAGAGAGAGAGAGAGAAAAATGACGGAGATTTTCGTGCTGCCAGCTCGTCAACGAGTCGGAGACCGCGTGATGGAGCGACAGATGAAGGAGCGCGCCCGGTGATGCCACAAGACGTGGACGTCGCTCAGCCCTTAAGTTGGGGTCACTGCGACGACACTCTCTCTGAGCTCCACTGTCACACACTGACATAAGTCCACCTTTACAACAGCAGTCGGCTTTGTGTTACGAGCCTATGACACGAGACGGAGTGAACCGTCAAATACTGTCAGTTTGTTGCAAATAGGAACCATAAGACTCACATGATAGAAACAAAGGAGTAAAGGAGTGACATTGCTGATAAAAGTTGACGTTAAAACCAGGAGGGGCACTCGGTAGAGCGCAAACCTCCACCGAGACGCCTGCTACTTTCCTGCTACTTCACCCTCTCAGGGTGAACCTTGGATACTCTGGTGACTTGTTGGAAAAGGAGAAGCTAAATGTGGGTTGCTGGAGAATTTCTGTGATTCATTATTTGACCGTGGTCTAACTGAGGCAGTAACGATCAAATAAACCAAAACAAGCTTTCATCCACAATGTTCAGAACACAAAATAGGCTTGTTTGGTACTAAATTCTTTGAAAATGACTCGTGTTGCGAATGTTTCAGAAGAATGAAAAATGTCAAAAAATAAACCTTATTGCCGACTCGATAACTTTTTGAAATGTCAATTTTTTTGTTGCAGTCTAAAGAGCTGAAACGCAGCCGTACAAAGTGAACACAACACACAGACTAGCGATGGCAAACTGCTCAAAGCTCCTAAAATCATATTAAAGGTGATGCTCATAATGGTGCTATTATACACAACCACATTTTCCACATCTGCCTCACCCAACTCCATTACTGATAACATCGTATCCCATTCAAATAGCCTTCATTACTCACATCTTGAGTCAATAGGGATCCCCCCCCCCCTTCTCGTCGAGATCTAATAGTTTCAAGCTGGGGACATTTTGCTCCGTGAAGGACCAGGGGATACAAATTGCGAACAAAATCACGAACCCGCAAAAGCCGCTAATTTGGAACATGAAGAGGAGTTTGGAAAGAGTAGCCGTAAAATGGGGGGGGGCGGAGGGGGGTCTCGCACAGACACTCGCATGGTCACGGATCCATATGGAAGGATCAGTAAAAACAGACACGGAGGCGATGGATGTGTACGTCTCTCCGCGCTTCGCTTTAACCGGTGCATGAATCAAAACAACAATTAACCACGTCTTGTCTTGTTTTTGTTGTCGTTGTTTTACGAACCGATTTGAGACCGAACCAAATCGCGCCGTCACAATGTCATACTTAATGATACAGCGACGAGAACTTTTTCCTCCCCGCGCACGCGCCGACGCGCTCTGCTGTCGCCCGACTCTCCGATGTAACTTTGAAACGATTTTTTTTTTTTGCGCGCGGCGGCACGGGGCCAACAGATGGCCATTAGGCTGCCGCCAGATGTTAACATTTCACAGCTGCGAGTGTGGAAACGCATGAAGCGCGGGCCCGTCTCCTTGTTCTCCAATCCAAAGTAAATAAAGAATGATAATGGCTGCTTGTACTCTCGATGTACAGACGACCTACTGGTGTGAATTGCCGGGCAAAAAACAAACACACGAGGAGTGAAGTAAGTGTTCGAGGGAGTAAATGAGAAGAAGGTTGAGACTTTGTATGTCATGAGTTGTTTTTTTTCTCTTTGTGTCTTTTGTTTTTCTTAATAGCTTCAATATCTGGATGTGATTAAGACATAAAGTAAAGTTTGACAGTCCTAATTCTTCCCTAGTGTTCACACCACATGAACGCAGTATCACTTAACACAAGTTCAGCACGGGAACCCCCTCAAACCTGTTCAACATTTAGCAGCCCAGAGGAAAAATTTCCTCTTTCACCCGGGGGTCCGCACATGTGAAAGCGTGTCACGGTGCCCACCTGCTGCTCCTGCAACACATTACTGGTTGTGACCCCCCAACATCTCATAAGTCGACGATCGAGATGATCAAAGCTTTCGAAACGAAAAAGAACGAGAGGACCCGCCGAAAAACACGAAGGGCTCGGAGCGCGGTCGGGTCACGGGAGGGAGCGGGAGCAAGAGGGGTGGGGTGGGGGGGGTGGGGGGGGTGGAGGGGGTGTCTACGAGAGGCCGGGGCCTCTCCACAAGGCTTACAAACAAGCAGGGTCCCAATGAGTCCGGAGAGACGTGGAAAAAAACAACTGGACAATGGGATGGATTGTGCAGCGGGTGTAAAGTGGTCTGGGAAAACTTGGTCTTGGCCTGGTCGGGGGGGGCGGCGGTGGGGGGGGTCCGCTCAAGAGAGGGAGAGAGACCCAGCGAAAGAAAAAAAAAAAACGAGAGGCATTCCCATTTCATCGGCCTCCTCAGCAGCATGAGATGATATTCAACGACGTCCCCTCAACCCAAGTTCAGAGAGGATGGAAATGAGAAGTGGGTGGGTGGGTGGGGGTGTAGTGGGGGGGTGGGGGCAGACAGAGAGACACACACGGAGCAGGAGAATGGAGACTGGAGGGAAATAAATGAAAGGGAAAAAAAACACAAGCGAAAAAGGAAATGGAGGGAGACAGCGGCGCAGCACAACATCTGCCTTCTAATTACTAATCATCTAATTATCATCATAATGAGGAAGTGACAGCCTCCCCAGAAACCTGGACAACGGCCCTGATTGGCTCTTTTAATCTAATAGGGGCAATTACAAAGACAGATCGGAAAGGGTGTTCGGCTAATCCAATTGGGTCAAAGCTGTCTCATGAAGTCATGAACAAAACAGAGGTGCCTTCTATCTGTCCGAAAAGCCAGGAGCGCAAGGTCGATGAAAGAAAAAGGAGCCTCGTATTCGCCCGTTGTGTCTCCACACGCGTGTTGATCATGTGACCGCACACCTATTCACCCTCGGTGCCTCCAGAGGAAACATTCAGCACCCACATCTCGGCCGTTGCTTATTCAGGTAAACGGTGGAAATGAGTTGAGGGTGAAGTCAGTCAACTTGTGACCTCGGTCATTTCCTCTCTCTTTCCCCTCATGCCGATATCCCCCCCCCCCCCCCTTTTAACTCATTCAGGCCTGAGCCAGCGTGGATCACACAGAGCCAATGAGGAGGGGGGGGCACACATGGCCCCTGTTCCTGGCCTGTGCAGCCTGCAAGGCAATTTAAAAGAACAACAAATTACTGGTTTCACAGGTTTTCTAAGGAGGGAGGTTATATGGAAGAAATTTGGGTTAACCATTCTTGGTAAATAAATGTTTTATTACAGTATTATTCATTAACTCTCATGGAAACCAAGCGCAGGCTTTTCACAATAAATCAATTTACTTTGTAGCCAAAAATACATCTCTTTAACATTTACATTTATTCACATAAATACTTTATTTCTGTAGGTTACTGAATGATAACAGCACTTTTCTTTCTCCCTTATATTTGCGAGAGAGAAGATCTTGTAAGAAAAGAATGGATGGTGAGATCAATCCAGGAAACTGCAGAACCAGAGTTGGAGCGGAGCTGACAAGAGGTGGAGTTAAACCAAGGATGGCCACAGTAGGCCTGACTCAATCCAGCAGCCAAAAGAGTTGTTTCTCTATGAATAGACTTTTCAACAGACTCTTCAAAGATGTGGTTATTTCCCCACAGAATCCAATTATTTGGTAAAAAATGGTCTTAAGAATTTTCCGAGAAAGACTTGACTGTTTCTCATCGGTCATGGATGTTAAAAACAATCATTTCATCTCAAATATGTGGCTCCAAAATGACAAAACAACAAAATTTACCAAAATGAACAAAAACAATGTTTGAGGAAACAAAGGATTCTCGGTGGTCCTCTCTCTGTAGGAGTGTGACTGGGACAGAGAGAGAGAAAGAAAGAGTCAATTAATTGTAATGGTGCACACATGGTGGAGGCGCTCCCTGCTAATGTTGACCATACACAAGCCCTGATAGCCATCGACTGACCTCAGGTTGACCGCAGCGCGCACACACACACACTCACAGGTGCTGACACACTCCTTCACGGGCCGTGCAGGCGTGTGTCCGATAGAAATCACCGCGGCTGTTTGAGCTGCTTTTCCCACACATGTACCGTCACTTGATACAATAAACTCACCGAGTTTTCAGGTGTAACTGCTGTTCTGCAGCAGCTAAGGAGGCTTTTTACCTGTCACCGCTTTGTCTTTGTTTCAGCCGGAGCTCCGTTTTCACCCAGTCATTTAGGAGCACTCCCATGTATTCCTCGCTAGGAACAGCAATGCAGGATTTTAGATTATCATCTCAATTTTAAGCAGTGGAAGTCAAAAGTAATAAATTGTGTCAGTAGAGTCTCTGACTCTCTGCCAGGTTTCTTTGTCTCTGTCTGCAGGACTGAGTGAGGCTGAAGGAAGAACTGTGAGTGAAATACAGTGGAAAGTGGGGAGAGAGATGGAGGTGAAGAGGAGAGAGAGGGGGGTCATTTGAAGTAATTTTAGGCAACAGGAGATCTTCAGGGATTTCAAGTGAAAGGACCTGCAATTGTGTCCTCCCCTCTTTCACTCTCAGTGTTGTCAGTGGTCCTTTCAACCCCCCCCCACACCTGTAAAGACCTCCATCTCTCAAATCTGTGGAAAAGTACCTCAAAAAGAATAAAAAGGAGAGTGGCAGGTGCTGTTTTTCTGAATCTGGACCGAAAGCTTTACTGTGGCCCTTACGTGTGTTTGTGTCGCTGTGAGCTTGACTATATAGTGAATGATAATGTCACCAAAACTGGCATTTCATCAGCTCTCAGGATGACTGAGCTCCACGTGGTGTCAAGTCAGACTCAGTGTTAAAAGTCCAATGCTAATCAACGCACATGAACCCTTTAACTGCCTGCTCAAACAAATGGTCGAGGACACTTTGAGTCCTTTCATGCAAAGACAGGACTTCCAAATTTAACCTAACCTGACGGAGTCAGCTCTACCACTTGGTAAGAAATATGCCATGACAAAAATAACATTGAGTGTTGCTGTGTCAGGCAACTGCATGCTTCCAGATCTGCCTTGTAAACAGGAAGTGATAATTCAAAAAAAAAAAATCTACAATGTTGTTTTGTCAATTATATGTGAATAGTAAGACAAGTTTTTTGTTACATGAAAGTGGTGCATGCTTCACTTAGCAGCTTATTGGCATTTTTTTTCAACAATAATAATTAAAATAACCAATTTTTTTTTAAACATGGCTGACCAAACGCTTGAATTGTCACTTGATGATGAGAAGAGAGAAATAGAGGCTATGTAATAAGAAAATGCTGGAATAAAAATGTCTGCTCATTCGTTGCTGTAAATATTACACTTCATTTGTTTGGACATGATCAGTAAACTGGAAAAGTTCCATTAAAAGTAAAATTTCTCACTTGTCGCATAGATTTTTGGGCAAAATCGCAACCGTGAGGATTGTCAGACCACCAACAGTCTCTCCTTCATCTAAATAGTGTAAAAACAGATTGCATATGTGGAAATGATAAATACCACAATCCTCCCCTATTTACACCTACAGTAAATTTTACAAGCTGGTAAATCTGGCATTTTTCACATTTAATAATCGGATTTAAAAAAAAAAAGTGGGCTTGATTGCATGTTTTCTATCGTTTATTTATCCTCCAAAATGTCGAGCAATTTCACAGCGTGGCAGGGTCTCCAGTCTACCAGGAGCAGGCTGCTCTCTATTTCAAGCAGTGACATTTGCTGACAGTTTGTTTGGTAAAGTGTTTGTGCTTTAGGCAGGGAAACATCATCCACTGCTGGGTCATGTTTTAATTTTAGAGCCATCAAAATCTTGTCTCGCACACACGCGCACACACAGACAAACTCAGTCACAGAATGCACTCGGTGCTGCAGTTTAACTGATGTTGACTCAAACATACAGTACCTGATTAAGCAGCCCTACAGCTATTTCTGCAAGTGCTCGGCAATGATATAAAAAAAAAACCCCACACGCTCGCACGGCGAAGCGCCCACACACGTGTACAGGTATAGAGGCACGCAGACACGAGATACACGCAGACGGCCTGCCAGCTATTCCTGGGACCTGTGGCAAAATAATATGTTTTCATAAGGTCAACAGCCTGGATGTGGTTTCCAAACATGATCTCTTCTTCGTCTGCCTTCTCGAGATGCTGAAATATCTGGAGAGGTAACTGACAGCAGGAGGAGTGCAGACAGAAAGGCAGACGCAGGGAGAACGACGCATAAGAGAGACGTCGAGAGACGACCGAGCTCCACTGAGGAGGAGGAACGTCTTGGTTGGACTTCCTAATGACGCTAGTTCAATTTAAAAACCACAAAGTTGAGACACTTTAACAGGAAATTCTCGGACAACATGTGACACGATGACTAGCAATAAACCAGAAAATCATTCATGTGTCCCGGCACTGATGTCAGTCCATGCTGGGGAGTCAACTTTCTTCTTCTTCTTTCGCTTCTACTCATCTTTGGATACAAACACTCTTTATTATAGTGTCTTTTATTTTGAAATTTATCAAAAGATTCAAAATTCCAGGATATAAACAACTATTACTAGCTAGTGTTGGACATAAAATATGTGGACAGATGCCTTGTGAGGCCAATTAGCAATTTCCACCTAATTTCACCACATGGTCAACTTGTGATATAGACATGTTCCTGCCATAATAACATACTGAACATTAAGCCGGATGCAATGGACGATTGGAGATGTTTGTCCTGTAAAAATGGTCGAAAAAATAATAAAAAAGTCCAATTTAGAGTTCCTTGTTTTTTAATAATTATTTTATTATTAAACCGATTTTTAGAAGTGGGTTTTCAGGAACAATGTATCACCTGATTGTGTTTATCAGCTGTGCCATGAGATAAAATCTATTAATTGTCATCATACTTTTCTTTTATGCTACTTTAAACAGTAAACACAGTAATACTAACGCTGTGATTTCAACATCCAATGTGTCAATGGTGACACCCTCAGCCAATCACTGGTCACCATCGAACATTAACCAGGCTTCACACTGATTGGTGGGAAAGATTCTGGTCTAAATTCAGGGCTGAATTCAACGCCGAGAGTGAGCAGGGTGAACGGTCAAGGCGGCTTCGGTGGAGAAACGTCTCGCAGGGCTTGTCAAACATGATGGCGCACATATAAATCTGGCACTACATTTACAGATTACAGTGCGCGCCTGAAAGTGGAAACAGAGACGGGCTGTACTGTATGTGCGCCCCGCATGCGCTCCAGCGAGAGCGTGTGTCCGATTTCCCAAGGCTTTTTCAGATACCACGGCCAGACCTCCAAACTATCATCACTGTTCTCGCTCCCATCTGCCAAAGTCATCACCCACACAGAAACACTCTCACTCTCACTCACACACACACACACACACGCACGCAAAAAAAAAAGGTGTGAAATAGCCATCCCTCAGCATTTTAACAGGGGTGGGAACCTGGCTGTAAACTTCCCAACACTCGAACCTTCCGTCTGTCATTCCACTTAACCGACCTCCTCCATCTCTGCCCTCTCCCGCTCCGTCTTGCTGACAAACAAACATTTGTTGGTCTGCCGAGGTGTCGGTAGTTAGAGGCAGAGCGCAACGAAGCGAGAAGGCGCTCGTAACAACTTGCCCGCTTCCTTCGCCGTTAAAGTTTTACGCTTCTATTTTCTCTCGGAAAACTTGTATTTTTAGATGCGAGTTTACAACGCAGCGGGCAGGGGGAACGCTTAAATACTATTAGGCTGCCCTCGGCTGCGAGGTAAAGGGGGGGAAAAAATGACTGAACAAAGTAATTGTGGAAGAAAGTGAGACATCAGACAGAGCTGTTAAGAAAAGGGAGTTGGGAAGGAGCGGGGGGGGGGGGGAAAGTCAGTGTCTGGGGAGAAAGAAAATGTAGAGATCTAACAGATTGTGAAAGAGAAGAGATTCAGGTTGAGGCCCTTTCAGGAAGGGAAGGTGGCAACGCCGCGGAGATGAAAAATGAGATGCTGAAAGACGCGGCGCGACTGGAGAGCGCGGGCGCGTTTTTCGCGGCGAGCGTGGATGTGGTCGGGAGGCAGCTGCGTTTCCCAGGCGTTTTCCCGGGGCCGACGCGGGGATGAAACTTTAACCCGACTCGCGGCCACTCCGGGACAGAGAGTTTATCTGACCGCATCAGAAAACACATAATGAGAAATAAATGGAGGGAATCTCTCAGGGATTGATTAATACACCGAGGAAGCTGTTGCTGTTCCTGCTGCCGGCTAATGCTCGCAATATTTCATCGTGTCCGCGGAGGAGAACAATATGATACGGAGGGTAAAAGGGTAAAACGGGCTGCAGAGAAAACAGTTGGGTGGCTCGGTCTCCTCGCGCAACTGCCAGATTTGACCAGAACTGACGAGAAACACTCAGTCCGACAACAGAAAACCTCAGCTTGCATTTGACAGACAATGAAAAAGAACCCCATGAAAACTTAGAGGAAATATCGCTACTGATAACTCAGATCGTCTGAGAATGTGAGTTCATCGACGTGGAATGTGTAAGCTGGCAGCTTTCATCGGAGGGGGGGCTTCCAACGAGAGTGAAACATTCCCACAAAGGGAGGAAACCTCAGAGTAATGAGACTCCAAGTTACGCTTCTCAGTCACCCGTCTCATAATCGTAAAAAAAAGAATGGTTTGATGAAATGAGCGCTCTTATTTGCACAGGTGAAAAGCTCCTAATAGAGTCACAGGCAGCAGAAAGGGGGGGGGGGGTGAGGGGGAAGCACATCCAGGGATCAAGGATCAGTTTCCAGTCCCCCCCCCCGTCTCAGAGCGCCTTCCCCCCTGAGAGAGGGGAAGGTGAGAACCTGGCTGAGGCGGAGGCCTCTGGGGAGACACGCAAGAAGATCGAGGGAATACTCAAGCCGGATCGGAGGAGAGGAGGGGAAATGATGATAAATGAGTGAGGGAGCGACGAAAAAAGGGAGAAGAAATGAAAGCGAGTGGATGAATGAAACGAGGGCAGTCAACAATAAAGAAGGAACATGACAAAGAAGAATTATGTGTGTATTATATTATAAAGAAACTATAAAACAGAACAAAGGAGAAAGAGGAGAGGAAGGATAACAAACAAGATAAAGGAGAAAAGACTTGAAGGAAAGAAAAAATGACCAGGATGAGAGAAAAAAAGCAGAAGAGGATACTTGTGAAGAATAGAAAAATGATGAGAAGTGATGAGAGGTATAAAAAAAGATAAACAAGGACAAAGGATGAAAGAGAAGAAATGAGAGAAAGGAGTACCTGGGCAAGGAGGCGTACTGACGTTCCACCTCCTCATAGCGAGGCGTTAGCCGATGATCTGCTCGGCCCGGCACCTGGTGAAACAAAGTCACATGTTTAGTTTGTGGAATAACACCAATGTTTTTCTAACTTATAGGTAAAACTGCCTGAATTGCAGATTAAACATGTATTCCTGTATGAGAGTGGAAAAAAAGTGCAAAACCGTGAGTCTAAGCATGTTCACTGTGCCCCCATAAGTCCCTCTGTGTGTGTGTGTGTGTGTGTGTGTGTGTGTGTGTGTGTGTGTGTGTGTGTGTGTGTGTGTGTGTGTGT
>JAUESE010000027.1:4912300-4922775 GCA_032274725.1 Malacoctenus triangulatus
GTGTGTGTGTGTGTGTGTGTGTGTGTGTGTGTGTGTGTGTGTGTGTGTGTGTGTGTGTGTGTGTGCTTCTCCACACTCAATGAGCTGAGAGAAGGTCTGATTAATTAACATAGAGGGAAGAAAGCCTCTCCAGCGACCAGCCAAGCAACACTAAAAGCTCATCTCTCTTTCCTGTACGAGCTCCCTCTCTGTCTGGTTTGGTCTCCGCTCCACCGTTGCAACTTTTACTACACGTGTCGGGATTGCGCACAGTTTTTCATTGATGCACTGTGTGCAACAAAGCAGTATATATATATAAAACCGCCCAGAGAAAGTGCCCCTCATTACACTCGCTGTGTGAATTCTAAACCTGGAGCACACACTGCGTTTATAGGAGTGTGCGAGGAAAGCAATTCATCTCGCAGAAAAAGTGGAGGACTGCTCGACGCGAGGAGACGCTATCGCCGCGTGACGTAAACGAAAACAGAACAAAGGAAGGAAGAAAACAAAAAAAGAGAGAAAGGAACGGCTGCTCATCCTGCACAAACAAAGCTAAAGTTTTCGGGAGTTTCTTTCGCGGCGGCAGATGGTGGGACGAGCGAAAGCCAACGGTGGAATCACTTCCAACTTGTTTATCCTCTTTAGACAAGAAAACCAAAAACAAACACAAACACAACAAGTGCAACAATAAGGAGGGAGAGGAGGGCAGGATGAGAGGAAACTTTTCCCTCCTCGCTCGGCTGCAACAAGTGCTGTGGATGGGCTGAACTTCTCTGTCACAGGTCACGCAAAATCACAACAAACTTGTGTTTGGACTTTTCTTGTTGTCAGTCAGTTTTGGAGTCAAACAACACGTTATGGGAATGGGGCGGAGTTTGGAGTTTTCTGTGTTGATGATGATGATGTACTACTCTGCTAAAAGGATGTAGCTTCTACATCCGTCATGTAAGATGAGATGGTAATTTTAGAGTCTTTCATGTTTCCCTGTTTTTTTCCACAATTACTTTCTACTCCTCTTTTACTCATGCCTTCAAGCATCTCTCTCTCTCTCTCTCTCTCTCTCTCTCTCTCTCTCTCCACTTGTCTCTCAAGGCTGATTGTTTTCTAATTGGTGTAGTGCCAGAGGTCGTGGTTGTTTTGGTAACCCGCAAAGGGGCACTTGGAGGGGTGACGTGGTGGTGCTGGCTGGGCGAGAAAGGAAGAAGGGGGGGGCACCCACTCAAGAAAAGCGAGGGCATGCTCTCGACCAAGGCTTTAGGTGGTCACTTGAGAAAATGGGCTGTGGGTGGGTGGGTGGGGGTCTGAGCGGCTCGGCTTTTGTTGGCGCGGTGGACGTCTCCGCACCGTGTGGACGCTCGGTCCGGTCCTCGCGGCTTCAAAGGCCTGTTTGAAGGGGCCCGGATGGAAGAGAAGGACTGTCAGATTAATGACAGGAATAGGATTAGGTCTAGTTGCTCACAAAGGTAAGAGGGCAGAGTGAGGGTCCGTCATTAGGCCCCATTTATGTGCATGAGCACAAACAGAAGGGACTGATTTGAAACGAACACCACATTGTTTTCAGGGAAGCGTCTGGAGGTTTTTGTTTGAATCAGCAAGAGAAGCTGTCATTTTTCATTCCTGAATTGAGATTGATGGAAAATTTGTGTAGCTGACAAATTGCTGCCATATGTAAGAAAAATTACGTCTTTTCTGCTGATAAATATACTTTCTTTTGCATTTGTGTCATGAACTGAAGTGTCTACGAGGTTAACTAAATGGGTTCAGCATCAAACTGCACAATGTGACCTTGCGTGGGACTTTGAATGGTCATCTCGCAGTGACCTAAAGACCTGCAGCACCTTAGAGGACATTTATATGGTACCTGTGACCATCTTTCTAACCGACAGGCACCAAAAATTCAGTCAGCACCTGTAAATACACACCATTTTGTACATTTGTAAGCTGGCATTAGTGTCACTGAGTCTGTGCGTGTGTGTGTGCGTGCGTGCGTGTGTGTGTGCGCGCGTGTGTGTCAGAGTATCGGTGTTCCTCTGCTTTGCAGAATTGCTGATGGAATGGAGTCCTTAGCAATTTTGTTTATCTCCGTGTCCCACATCCATACAGTGGCTCTGCTTTTGGTCTCCTTTGACACACACACACAGCAACACACACACACACTACCGCCACCGCTGACACACTCCCTTCTTTTTCCGGCACCATCGATTGCTGTCAGCCAATACCTGGACTTCCTCCTGTCTGCATCATCAGGTTTCAGGAAGTGATGATAGATGAGTAACGCTATCTGCCAAAGCTGCCGGCCATGGATGTAGTTTTACAAAAATCAACTTTTTTTTTTTATGGTAGAACTGTATTACTTTTCTTTTACGGCTTTTGGAGTTTTTTTTACACACAATTATTTATTTCAAAGCCGCCGACATTAGAGTCAAGGTCAAAGAATGCCGACTTTGCATAATGAGGTTCTGTTATGCAGGTATATAAAACAATACAAGAAGGATGGTGCTCCAAAACAGAGCTGTGAGGCCTGGAGCTGTCCATCAAACAGGTTCACTTCCTCGCTCTTCCCACAGGTAAAAAAAAAAAAAAAGCAGACATATGAGAGTGTGTGCGTATGTGTGTGTGTGTACGCGAGTGTGTACAAGTGGAGTAGGCGCTGTACTGGCAGGTATATTTGAAAAATAAGTGAGCTGTGACTGACATAATAAAGCTAAAGAGTCAGAATTGTGAAGCTGAGCGGCACACACTGAGCCAAACACACACACACACGCACACGCACGCACGCGCACGCACGCACGCACGCACAGACACAGACACACACACACGCAAAATATGTATATCAGTGGACACTTCAGTACACAAGCGTTCATACTGAACCTTGAAGCAAGCAAAAAACAAGTCAATCTTCCCTCTTTTGTCTCTCTGGCTTCGTCTCTCTATTGATTTCAAAGAGCAGCATGCATACGTACACGCACACACACGCACACACGCACACAGGCCTCTGGCAGATAAACGTGATTTAGACAGGAGAGGGGCAGAGAAAAATCTGTAGCGTCAGCGAGATAATATTGCACTGTATAAGTGGCGAGGAATGGGAGAAGGGCGCAGTATGGGGAGAAGAGTAAAGATAGTATTTATCAGTATTTCTGGCATTTTCTCTGCATCTGCAGCCACTTTTCGGCACCTAACCGAGTGTATATACTTGATCGCTCCATCTTTCTTTACAGGGGGATGATCCCAAACAGCGATAGCTACACCCGACCGTAGGCTCCAGAGGCTGCAGTGGCTTACCTGTCGTTAGCAGGAGGCGGCACAGGGGGCGACGCGGCCCCGGCGCCCCTGGGTTTGTTGACTTTGGCGTACAGCCTGTCCAGGGGGTCGTCGTCGGGCAGCGCTGCCGGTTCGCCGGCATGGTTTCCGTGCGGGTGGAAGCCGGCGGGGCCTTGGGGCGAGGGTGTGCGGGCGTGGGCGTGCAGAACGGTGCTGTAGGGGGGCGACTGGGAGAGCTGCTGCGGGACCGGGGCCACCTCCCGCTCCCTGAAGGACTGTATGCGGGCGTAGTTGGGATCGGCGTCGTCGTCTTCGAATTCGGGGTAGGACTGCGCGGCGCTGCCGACCTGCTGGTCTCTGGACCGATGGTCTCGGAGCTCCGGATGGCTGGCTTCGATTCTGGAGAGGGGAAAGAAGCGTTGTGACATCTCTTGAAGGTGGAAATTGGGATAATTAAAACTGAAACTTATTTGATTCCTCCAAAGGTGCTCACCTCTCTCTCTCCTCTTTCATCCTCTCCAGCTCATGGTCGCTCAGGAGGTCCGACTTTTGTCGTTGCAGAGCCGCCTTCGCCTCCTTCTTCTCCTCTTTTCTCTTCCCAAATCTGTAAAAGAAACATCAGAGGACGGAAGAGGAGAGTTGAACATAAACTGTGTATGAAAGAAAACGAGCAGTATAATCGGATGCAGTGGAAGAAGAAAAAGGACAAACGCTGCGTTATCATCACTCTCACGACAAACACACAGACGATGCAAGTTGTGCGGAAGCAAACAGCATCAATGATGCTTCCACACACACACACACATGCACGCACGCACACAATGTTATTCAGTGTGAGAGCTCCTGGCACATCTTGTCACTCAGTGCCAAGACAAACAGCGCTTCTCTGCCTCTCACTCTCTGACACAGAGAAACGCAAGAAACACACATCAAACGTGGATGACAGTAAATCACACAAATTGCGACACAGTCGAAGGAATCACAATGATTGAAACAGGAATCGCTTAAATTCTCAAAGTAACTGTTTCAAACCCCGCGGCTGTGGAAAGTCTGCTGAAACTGGAGGAGCAGAAAGACAGAGAATATGCACCTAAAGATAGTAAATAGATGTAAAGAGGCGTCTATGTAAAGGTTAATGGTTCTTAACTGCACACCCACTTAGTTGATGTTAATGCAAAAAAGAAAAAGCAGGAGTTCACAGTGTGTGGGAAATCCAATAAATTAAACAGAGAAAGAAAATAAGGTATGGAAAGTTATTGCTCAATGCTACTGTACTCTACAGCGTACTGCCTAATCCAAATTAAAAGGCAGCATAAGTGCGACAGACTTAAACGGCTGTTTTAAGTGGCCGCGTATCGATACTCGAGCCACAGCGATCGATGCCGCTTGTGTGTGGTCAGCACCGACGGCGCACTCAGCAGTATTGGACGCCGCGCCGGTCATTACCTGGAGAAGATGCACACACACAAATACACACGCAGGCTCCCACACACACACAAACACCTGACTGGACATCATAAAGCAAGAGTGTGGGGCGTCCCAAACAAACAGGACAGACTCCCCACCTGGGACTTTGTTTGATGTCAACATCATCTCCCTCTTCTCTTTCCTTTGTTTTGTGCAAACTTAGCCTGACTTCTGAAAAGAACCGAGTGTTTTTCAAGGCACTACGGGAAAGAAAAGGCGTTGGACCACCTGTCCAACCTCTGACTCTCACCAACAAACAAAGCAGGAGCTATCAAAATAAAAGCACTGGACCTATCCCTGACCTTTTATGGCCAGAAGGTCTGCAACCTGTGGCTCTTTGGCCTCTTCAAAGTGTCTCGCTGTAGCTTTCAGAAAAATTCACATTTATGCTAGTTGCAGAGCAGAAAATCTCAAAATGATGTTTATCTTTCAGTTCCACATGATTAATCAGAGACTATCACTACTCTTTTCCTGCTGGCGATCCCCAAAGTTTGCCTGCATTGGTGGGATCCAGACTACCTGCTGGGAACCCAACACTCATACCTACACCTGTGATTACATTTCAAATACATCATGAATAAGTGATTAAAGGGTCCTCTAATCGCGCCCGTCACTCGGAAATGCACATTTTGTGCAGCTGTGGTTTAATTGGTGGTGCAAGTGGCCTTTCCAATCCGACGCTGGCGGTCTGAACCTCCGTCTCACCCTGACAAAGTGCCTCGAAACCGCTGAAGCAGTGGAAACGTGCTGAACGAGTGAAGTCCATTTACCAACTTAGATTGAAGAGGTCAACGCGTTTGTCCATATCAGCAATTTTTTTTCTTCCTATTCTACGCCTCCGATATGGGCTGCTTTAGCAATCATCAGAAATGAGCACTTACCACACTCTGCGATATATCGAGGCCTGGAAAAATATGACATTACATCGGATTTCAAAGTTGACAACCTGCACTGCATTGGCAGAGAGGACCACCACAAGTGTAAGCCAGTGAGCAGGACTAACAACTCCATCCCACATTGATGCAGTGACCTTAAAAGATCTATCAATAGAGTTGCCATTTGTGAGCATGGAACAAGCTGAGTATGGGACAAAAAGGACAATATGGGCACTTTGTTGTGTTCTACTTTCAATGGCACCATCGACATTTTTTCATGCCACTTTTCTCCAGGTAGAATAGGTGGTAGCAGCGGTCACACCGTTGCTTCATTTCTGATACCCTGAGACAATTCTATCTCGAATGTCTTTGAACTTTACTGTACAACAAAAGACCACCAACGTTGAGTCAGAGGAGTCAGGAAACGCTGTCGCCATGACTTGTGAGGAACACAATGTTCACTTGTGCACTGGCGTCTGGTTACAGTGACTCTCAGTACACGCAGCAGATATGAAGACAGTGAAAACGCTGTTCACTGCGTTGATATTTCAGTAGGTCGCCGTGTGGAAGCCATCTAGCACCATCAGCACAAAGAGCCTGCTGCTGGACTGGAATCATAGAGACAAACTGAGGCTTCGCAGCGAGCAGGACACCGTGAATGGAGCCTGTTAAACCTGATAAATACTTAATATCTCCAACACGGTAACTGTGACCTTATAATAAGCCCCCCCCTCCCCCCCAATGTTTTATTTATCCACTCAATTTATTGATGTATTATACTTTTGTCTCTGCGTCCAATTTGCACTGTTGCTGATGTTTTTGAAGCATCGCGGCCGCTGTGGGTGAATTATTTAAAGTAATATCCAGCACTACTTTGTTGTGTGGCTGTTTGGTTGGGTTTGTGTACATCTTTGCATTGGCGGAATAAAACATAAATGTAGTGGGAGCACTGAGGTAATGGGGTTCTTTGAAATGCCTAATGTGGATTGGGTGGGGGGTGAAGCCTATTTACCACCCATAGAGGAGGACTCAATGGGCAATGAAGGGCTACAATCATCCGTGTGCATTAACAGTGTGTGCGTGTGTGTGTGTATTTGCCTCACAGGGGACAAGCCTTGCTCTAATTACTGCTACCTACAGAGGCTTACCCTTTCCTTCAACTCTCCCTCCCTCACCCTCACTTACCCGCCGCTCACCTCTATTCCTCTTTACTTCTCCCCCCCCCTTTCCCTTCTCCGCCCGTTTCCCCTGCGCTCCCTCCATCGCTTCCCTCGCCTTCAACCTCTCATCCCGCAGTCTCATTTGACATTTTGCTCCTTCCACCCTCGCTATCAAACACTTTCCTCACTTCATCTAATCTCTCTTTTCTCTTCAGAGCTCAATGTCACTGTTAGTTCTTCTTCTCTCCAGTCTGCTGGTGAGAAGAAATAAAAAGGACTAATAAATGGATGAGTTCTACCGATCTACTGATGCCAGCTAATGTGCAGAAAAAAACAAAACATTTCAATAAACGTCTGGATGCTGAAAACGACAGATGAAGAAACTTAATCAGCATCTTTTAAGGCTTCTAAAAGTTTCAGAGTTTCATTCTTTCTTTTAGGTGCTGGAAACATTCATCAAGAAGTTTCCCTGAATTAAAACACAGTTGCTGCCTATTCTTTGGCTGCACATCCGCGATACAAATCCACTGTTCATACAAAAAGGTGCACGATTGGATCAAGATCTGGCGACTGCGGAGGTCAGACGGCAACCCAAGGAAGCAGTTGGAGCTGATTGGAGCTTTGTGACTGTCCAGCTGCGAGCGGCAATCAGAGAGCGGACCGCAGTGATCACGGAGAGATGGAGAGAGGTCCGGTGGGCCGCAGGTAGGGCAGCTCGGGGTTGGCCGAGAGGTAACCCTCCTCATCGTCACAGCATCAGTGGCATTGACCAGGATTACAATCTGGGATGGATTCATGCTTCATGCTGTTAACACTCAATTCTGATTCTTGTTCCCCTCTCTGGTCACAGATTTGCACTTTAACATGCTCAAAAAGGGCAAGGAAGGGGAAAAAATAGTGTCTTAATGACTTAAAATGATGTGACCTGTCGTTGAATATTTTTTAACCAGCTTTTCTTCGAGGAATGAGTTCACTAAGAAAGATGAGAGAAGAAACAAAACACATTTGTGGGTGATTTATAAACTCAAGCTGCTGCAAGCTGCATCTCACAATAGGACAGAGCTGATTTGGATTTGATGACAATGAGTCAAAAAGGCTCATCACACACATCCGGACACACGTTTTCAAATTTACAAGTTGGGACATTATCGCTTCGGCGCCGTTTCACGAGGAATACCGGCGTAAGATTAGCAGCTGATTAGCAGCCAGCTTCGCAGGAATACATTACCTCTTGTTGTGTCATCGGTCGGGAACAGAACGATGACTCGTGAATATTCATGCTGTCACACCGCGGTCTGTATGGAAAGTGTACGGCGACTCATTTACATGTGTGAAAGATTTAATTGGAGATATGCGCGCGGATCGCTGGGATCTTCCATCTGTGTGGGGGAAAGAAAGGTGAGGGGGAGGAAACGGTGCGCAACCTTTCTGACTGACAAACAAGGAAACAACTTTACCTTCAAAACAGTTTCAGTCCCCATAAAAATACAACAAAGTATAATTACACTCTCCTCACTTCCATGTTGAATATATTTCAAATCCATCAGTTCTGTTAGTCAGTGCAACCGGCAGCAGGTAGATCACCACATTAGCATATTTTATGCATATAAATCAGTGTCAACACAGTAAATATGGTCAATATTCCCAAATTTTATTGCATCGTCGCAGATGGCAAGAGAGAGACAGTTTGAGCATCGGCGCTGTGTCATCCCGGCTTTCAGCTTAGTTTGCAAGTTCCGTGATATATTTGATATTTAAGAAAAAAAAAAACATTTTTGTTGTGTTTGTTGTGTTTACAGATTCTGTATGGCCTTGCATCATCTTGACATGTTTTTTCTCCATCAAACAAGACGAATCGCAGAAATTTACTGATTGTAATCCAATCAGAACAAAACGTGTCCGACCTTAACTTAAAGTCAGCACAGCTTTATGGTGGAACAGGCTGCGCTGGCAAACAACGACACTGTGTTCATGCAAATTTGGGATGGGCGAACAGCCTGTTGAAGGGACGGGGCCCCTCTCCTGTGTCTAGGGGGGGGCAGAGCCCTTCGACAAACGAGGTAAAAATTAGCACCAACATCTGTGGCTCTCACTTCACCTATTCTCTCCCTCCTCCCCGCCCCTCCCTACACTTCCTCCCTCCCTCCCTCCGACACCCCTTAGTCACGCCTCCCCCCGCAGCGATCATCGGATCCCTGGGAGAACGGGGTGAGTGACAAGTGTGCGGCCGTAACGAGCGCGTGCTCGCACGCACACACATGCGCCCGCGCGCGGATGATTGGCAGGCATGACATCAGTCGGTGACACCCCAATGACTTCCTGTCATTTAGTGAGATTGGCAGCGAGTCCTTCCTCCTGTTTCAAGCGCGTGCTCTCTAATTATGAAACAATGACATTCAGGATCTGGTCAGAAAACAACGCTTTTACTTTGTGCTCTGCTTTGCACCGCGAACGAAACTTTAATCAAACAGAACAAAGCAGCATTTGGTATAAAATTACTTTTCCTGTATGTTAGTACTCTCTGTAACTAGTTTTACCAATAAAGAAATGATTGACCTTGAAGTTTTAAAAGAGAGTCGCCAATAACACGCAAGCCGATCAGTTTGGAGCTGTAATACCTTTTGAAAAGTAAGTGATTGAGTATTTGAGGTTGTGTTTCATGAACTCGAATAAATAAGGATAACTTGAAATGACTCTTCTTTGTAAAGCCCAAAGAATAATGAAAGAAAAATGAAGGAAGAATTCGACAGGCTGAGAGGGTTTGTTTTCTTCAGTTAATTGAAGCTTTAACCTCTGAAAAATGACTGTTTTCTTGTTGTTGTTTGTCTTTATCTGACCTTGCGGTTTTACTCACAGTTTAATTTAGAAAGTTAGGAAAATGGCCAGCTCGTAACCATATATATCACACAACATTAATCCCGCACCTCTAAAAAAAAAACAAACAACAAATGCTTCGCAGTGATAAAGTTCCACCCATCAGAAAACTGCACGCAAATGATAACAACAGTGCTAAAGGAAGTCCATTTTCCACCATCAGGGTTTTCATCTGCATACACTGTGCTAACACATGCACGCGCAGGAATATAGTAGTGACATGGGCTAATAAGCCTAGCATGAAGCTCAACCATTACACAGTCCACAATGGAGGTAGTCATTCCTAATGGGTGCTACCACAGTGATCGGCTAACAGTATGTGTGTACGACGGAGCACTTTAGGACCCACAGAAGTAACATTATGACCAGCTGGTGAGGAGGGAAAAAAGCAAGAAGGTAAAGAAAAAAGGACAATAAGAGGGCTGCCGTAATTATGTGTAACAATGAGAGGCAGAGAAAGAAAGTCTCCGCGTCTCCGTGGTTGGAGGCAACGACTTAAACGACCCTATTTCCACAGTCCTGCTGGGTAATATCTTTTAAATAAGAGTCAAATTTTAAATTCAGTAGTATTAGATGATCTAACTGATAGTCAGCAAACACACTGTATACTGAACACACACACACACAAACACACACACACACACGGGTCCGACTGAGCTGGATGTAAGTACAGCAGTGTATGATTACAGGCCAGCAGGCAACCATGCATTCATTATCATACATTCTCATAAATTCACACTGCTTTGAAACTGAAAGTGAACAGCATGAACATGAACCCACACCTACACACACACACACACACACACACACACACACACACACACACACACACACACACACACACACACACACACAC
>JAUESE010000027.1:5020961-5036092 GCA_032274725.1 Malacoctenus triangulatus
GTGTGTGTGTGTGTGTGTGTGTGTGTGTGTGTGTGTGTGTGTGTGTGTGTGTGTGTGTGTGTGTGTGTGTCCCTAATCATGTGTATATGACATTAATGTCCCACAACAAACATCAATATTACACAAGGCAACAGAGCTTCTCCCCCGTCCCTCCATTACCAAATAACCTTTCAAGCAAACCTCGGTCCCCGTTAAATCTGTTTTTGCATACCTACGAGACGGGGGAAATACATTAGGAATTACACTTCCAGCAACGGAGAAAATGCTGATGAGAATCCATATTTTCTGCTTACTTTCCATTTTCTTTGGCATAAAGCATGGAGTGGGCTTGAAAAACAGCGTGCGAGGAAGACATTAGAGTAATGGAGAAAAAAGGTGGAGCCAGCGTTGAGGGTGGGGGTGGGGGGTCGGGGGGGGAGGGGTTTCAATGATGGCTGACAGGTAAGACTGTGGACCACACACAGAAAAAACAAGCACAAAAATGATTGTTTTCAACAAGATACCAAAGACAGTGAGAGGATCACAACGTTCAGGCAGACATGAAAGCAGCATCATCGTAATCGTGAAGGCAACACCACAAATGTAAAAAGCCAAAACCCAAAAACGAAGGGAAAGAGTGACCAACCAACTGGCTTGTTTTCATTGTCGTAGAATGACTCTTAATAACAACGAACAACACTATTAGAGAAAAGCCATATAAATATCTGACCTTTTATCAACAATGGGACCCTTCCATGTCACCATAATAAGACTCATTGTTGTCTGTGTCTATGAACATGCTAAATTTGGACGTTTCTGTTTTCTAGAGAGAGACAAAGAGCGACAATGTATGTGCTAAAACTAAGATTCTTCCATGTATGAAGGTTTTTCCTTAGTTTTTCTTATATTTGCTCAATAAGCATGAATTTGCACCAACCGTTTCAAAAAGCGATGTTTGTGTGAGCCCTTTGTCAAACACAAAACCATGACATGTGTAATGTGTGTAATGCAAACAGACGTTGTGCGTCTTGGTCCAGTAAATTAATATTCAGTGAATACATTGTTGTGCATCTTCATGTCTCCAAAATCCTCATCACAACTGAGAGGAGCGCTAAAATACCCTGACATCTTGAGCATCATTACACGAAAAGGAAACAGAGACCAGAAACCTCGCTTGAATTGATAAAGACACTTCCCCCAACAAATTCACAGATGAAAATTCTTACAATCTGTGCTGCTTGGCATTTCTGTTGCCAGGTTGGCATAATATCAGTAAGATTTTTCTTTTTCCATTTTTTTTTTCCCTTCCTAAACCCGTTTGTTGTTACTGCTCAGGGCATCGTAACAGTCTAACCTCTATACTCTTGAGATAAAAATGAATCAAACCGATTTCGGCTGGAAGATCGCTGCTGACGGGGAATGAGTGGAGCGCTGCCAAAGCGTTCCAGGAGAAATGGACGCACTGGGACTTCTACTCTGGGAGTTCAGGATGGAATTGTTTGGTATAAATGGCATTACCTCAGTGAAAATGCAAATAAACACACAGCCTTTTTTTCTCCCCCAAATGGACTGAAATCCCACGTGTCTCTCGGTTGCTTACCTAGGTAAGCGAAAACAAAGGAAGCCTTCTAAAGATAAACAAACTCAGAACACATGGGTGTGCAATCAAGCAGACCACGTTTGATGGTGGTCGAATCCCTGCCTGATGTAAATGCAATCTGGGCTGCTTGATCACAAAAACAGCCCATGGAAAAAGAGGGGGAAAGAGTCCACACAGTGGCACTGGTTCCACTGGCCTTGAATACACCATGTTTGGTGATGATGCAGCTGTAAACCCGGCTAATATGCACACTCACTGGAACAAAAAAAAAAAGTCATTGTAGCACTCGATGCAAATGAAGGGCCAATGCATCTGACACTGTTATTCACATAGCAAATCCAGATAGTGTCTGCATGGTAATACTAGAGCACACAATCCATATTTATTCACAGCTGCTGGAGTACAATCGTCACTTGGAACATTAAAGGAGAAACTGAGCCGACTTTACCCGACATATCACTTCAGAAAGACTTCAGTGGTGGATTTTTTCAAACCCCCGTATTTGTGACCTCTGTCTTCAGCCGTCCCGGAATATCTGGTGTTTTTCTTTGTGGTTCCAAACCTAAGGCCACGCAGGCTGAGTCTGCCTACAGTAAAACACTCATCTGGGATTAGGAGCCATTTATTCATCTCAGCTCGGTAATACTATGAAAGCCTCGCTTCGAAATCCAATGAATATTTCACACTTTCATTTCATATGCAATCTCTGGTGCTCAGAAGTGCGTACTGCTGGATATCATTCTCTACAGTTTATTTCTTTGTGTGTGTGAGTCCGCGTCTCTCTATATATGTGTGTGATTTGGGGGAATTTGAGTGTGCGACTTTATTTGATCCCAGTGCTGAAGTGTGTATTCTGTAGGATTTATATGCTTTTGTATTTGGGTTCAGTGATGCATTGAGTGTTTCAGCATAAGTTGTGTGCAGTTACTCTGCATTCAGATGTGCAAAACAAAAGGTAAAGCTAACCTTTTTAGGCAAAAGTGAGGCGAGAAAGTTGAGATGAAAACACACAACTGGATAATCAAAGGCAGTACGCATCATTAGGCTGCTGCACCACAAAGACTCCCGGAACTCTGACCTTCATATAGGAAACCTGTTAGACCAGCTTACAGCCTGCTATTCAAATGATTTAACACCTCACTTGTCAATTCTACTTCTTGTTTTGGAATCAGCTCAACGCTCGCTGCATCAGACTCGCATTGAAATGGATAAAAAGGCAGCACATCATTTCAGTCGTCGGCTCCTTGCCGAAAGTGATGATGTGGTCACATTAAAATGCAGCGAGGAGGGTAAAAATAATATTCCTCTATTGTAATTTGAGTTAAAACACTAAGCTTCAACACTTGATGTTTTATTAAAAAATGTATTCAATGAATGCAATGAAGTGAATTATTGCAAGAGCATTAAAAAAGTTACAGGTGGGTCAGTTGCAGAGAATAACTTAAGCCCCTATATTTGAAGAAAAGGTTTTAAGTACCACCCATCGGCAAAACTCATTTACAGCCTAAGAATGAGGTTGGAAAAGAAAGGAACTCCAACATCCAATCAAACTTGATTACCTGACAAGAGACAAACTGTGCACTGTGTGAGTTTAGAGAAAAACGTGAGAGTTTCTTTTTCAAGAGGTGACATCGCTGCTTTACTTAGTAATCATAATAAGGGGAGAAAAACAAATTCAAGTCCCTCTTTGCGATAAAAATAATTGAGCAGAAGCCGTGTTAAGCCCCTGGCAAATCATACCCTGCAACTGCATGAGGTGCGACCAGACCTGAGTTGAAACGAAAGTGAAACAGGAAGTGCTGGGGGCAACTATTAGCTACCATGTTCCTCATTATAGCCTCTAACATGATCATTTGCCTGTATTGTATTCTCAGCCTGTTGAACTGTTCCCACGTGAAAAAAATGAACTAATTACTATTCGCCGCCTCTCATGAGTCGGAACTCCCCAGCGGTAGTGGACTGTGGGTTTCACGCCGGTAATGTATGCAGCTTCAGACTGTGGCATTTGTTAGCAGGAAGTGGTCACTGTGAAAAACATTGTGAGGGGCACTCAGTGATGGCGAGAGGTAAACGTACATCGAGCGCACGCTCCATGTTACACTGACTGAACTCCACTCTAACACCTCCACATAAAAAAAAAAAGCGCTGGCGACCAAATCACAGTTGCACACGGGCAAGTGACAACTAGCCAACAGCGGGACCACCACATGCTGCTCTCTGAATCTCTCAAAAAACCATGGCAACAGACTCTCATAATAGTAATCCCACCCCCCCAGGTCAGTAGCTGGTCTCCTGACTCGTTTATTGCCCCTGTCACTGAGTCACATGACCCCCGGGCTGTGGGCTTAGTGTGTTATGTAGCTAACTCGCATGAGGGCTCATCAGGAATCTTCACTCAAGGACAGACTTTGTTTCTCTTCTGTAGAAATAGTTTTACAAGCGATACAAAAATTATCAGTAATTAGAGAATTGTGGGAGAATAAAGAAAAATTCCAACATGCTGGTGACGATGCAAATCAAAGTAATGATTTCTTTGACAGGAAGCTGGAGGAAACTGCTCCAAGTCTCGGTGAACAAGAGGAGAAGATTTTTCCCAAAGGTTCTCGCAGCCTCAAGAGGAACTGCAAACCGCAGCAACTTTGTTCTTAATTAGTTCAGAGAATTTCCAACGAATCCTGCAGTATTTATACGTCCTTTAAGGCATACAATGGGCGAGGACAGGGAAACGCGCTGTACATTAGGTTTTATAGCCGGCAGGTTCTTCAACTTTCTGTTCGCGGTGACCTAAATGAAAAATTCAGTGCACCATAGGACACTGGCTCATTAAAACATGTTGACAATGTTTTAATGTGGAAACGCTACTCGGCGAGGGCTGGAGATTTATTTAAGGTCCTGTGCCGAGGAACCAAAAGTCCCTAATCTAGCCGATATATCACATTCTCATAAAGCTGCGGTCCATACGAGCGAGTACAAAAACGCGTCTCTCCCAACTGGTTCAGTGAAAAACGACACATTTCTCGAGGGGGGTGTAAGAAAAAGCAGAGATATATGGATTGCTTTTGCCTCAAGATTTCAAAATTGAATTGCTAATGACGCAGCTTTGTGCTGAAGGCGAGTTCGAACCTTTACCTTTGAATTCTGCATGAGAGGCGATATTCAATCAAAGGGAGTGGCTGGTAGGTCACTGCAGCTCAATACACTCCAATATGAACACATACAAGATACAGATTACTGCGAGGCTTCTTGAAGGCGTAGATGAAAATAATTATAATCATGGAGAAATGATACAAGCATTTAGGAAAAATGCAGAGTGACCTCATGACAGTGTTTTTCGTTGGCTGATGCCATCAGTTCATTTGGGCAAAGAGTCACTTTGGCTGTGTAATCTTGTTCTAATCAGTTTCAGCTTCTTATGTCTGAAACAGACCTCGTGTCGGTTTGATTCCACAGCAATCAGTTGGGTTTACGGAGGTCGCTGTGGTCCAAATAACCTCAACCAGTGAAGACTTTCTTCCCAGATGGTTCTTACCTTGTCTTTGTCCTCAACCAGATCGCTGAGGATATCGTCAGGGTCCAAGATCCCCCCGTCACAGTATTCAACATGGTGGGTACGGACCAAGTAATCTCCCTCCTGCACCACAAAAACACAGCCGTTGTAAATCGTCTTATTCAGAGCACATCAGAGCAACATTTGACCTCAGATGAATAATTCTGGACGAGAGGAGGAAAAGAAGAGAGCATCAAGAAATGCCAAAAGATACAGGAAGAAAACACAAGCTCTGCGAGGAAGGGCCACACCCTGGCACGAACCCCACACATCAAGCTCAACAACTGCACTGATTGCACAAATATGCATATGTAAGGGCACTTTTGAATTACAATAACAAGTGTATATTTGTATTTTATGGGGTCTAAAGCTCATAGCAAGCAAAAACTCTCCTCTTTTCTCAACAGCTCCTTCCTTCCGCTGCCTCTCATTTATACAGCCTTCACTTTTTGACTCCACATCTCTCTCATCTCTGCCCTTTCCCTTTGTTCCTTTCATCCACTCATCCACCACATCTTTCCCCCGGTGCCTTTGTGCAGATTACAACTCGAGCCGGGGCCCATTCCCGCTCCCTCCTCCCTCGCCGTCTCTGCTGTGTTGGCTCCGTGATTAATGACACCGGCACTTTACTGGACAGCTGACTACATAGAGCTGGTTGTTGAACAACATATCGAGACGACACACGGGCGCGTACACTCGTGCACGTATAAAAAAGGCACACACAGCCCTGGGAGGGGGTGAGACTGAAAACATTACAGGGTGGTGCTCCATTAAATCACTCTTTCAGGGTCAGGTGCTTGTCAGGGCTTCTGAAAAAAAAGAAAAACCCGCAATATTCAGGCGGGGGGGGAGTGTGTGATGGGACCAGGCACTCGGTGTACCTGCCAATCACAATCAAGGATGATCCACAGACAAAACACTTTGGACCAACCTCATTTGTCTGCAGTGAAAAAATTCAGTCTTCAATCCAAATTGACACTAAGAGAAGCAGGTTGGACTGTGTTTCCATGAATACTTCTAACTCATGCAATCAATACTCAACGACATGTACTATATGCATAAATAACCTACATGCCACTATCCAATGTACTTTTGGAGAGAAGTAAGGCAGCCAGTGAGCTCATATCGTTACCTTGGTGATGCGCAACGTTCCACCGCTGAAATACTTAGCATGCTTTAATTTCTCCCTCCTTCATTAATGAGTGCACTGCCGAGTGGTCCACTCATTAATGTGTTATCTGAGACAAGTACTTCATTTTGCTAAGTACTCGTCTCCGTAACTCTAGTCAGTCTTCGCAGCCATCTGGTGCCAACTGATGAACCCAACCACAACCCCAAAAACACAAAAGACACATCTCATGTTGATAGTGAAGCAAGTTATCATCTGATGATAAATATATATACATTTTAATATTTATTTCCTCATGGCAGCAACTTTAGGTGCAATGCCAACACTGCACAGATTTGGTCTTAGTTAAAGAATTCCTTCTCTGTGGATAGAATTTACGCTGTAATTTGTAAATGCATAATAACCTCTTAACATCCCACTCATAACTTTGGTACAGCAGAAATTAGGAGGAGCAAAATAAACGTCTTAAAATATTATGAGACTTTACTCGGCCTGAGTAAACCACCTGATTACGATTGCTGTACCATGTTTATTCAATTAAAATTAATTGTGTTTTGCATTTTTTTGTTCCGATTTGCCAAAAAGGAAAAAAAAAACAGTGTGTGAACATGATGCCAAGGCGTTGTGATCCAAACCTCAACAGACAATTCGAATTGCCAAATATCAACAAAGATGGTCAGGTCTCAAGTTTTGACATGTTTTGCATTAAGAAATAGTATCTTAATCTACTCGTTGGCTGTGAGTGAGGAACTGTGGGTTTAAGACATTCAAAACTCAGTATATTTTCAACACCATCCTTCAACACACTGTCCAAACCTTTTTGGAACTGCGGTTGTAACCAGAATGCATGTGTACATTTGGGTCCTAAGCAGACAGCGTTTGTTCCAAGATCAATACAGCGGAGGCTGATGAAATATACGTTTCCATAAAAACTAACGTTCCGTTGGTTTTTCCACCAATCACTCTTATGTAATAATCTGGCCCCCGTGGCTGTTTGTGCTGCTACATTGTCCCTCACTCTTTCACCCCGCCTGCCTCCCCTTTCGGAATGTATTGTATGACTCTATTGTAGCTCTGACTTGGCTGACACCCAGGCCACATGTATTGAGAGGCACATTTTCAAACATTGCACTCGCATTGTTTTATTTTGTGCTTCAGCCCAGTGTTTATCTCCCATGGGCACACTCAATCAAGGCCTTGGGACATATTAACTGTGGAACAACACATGAAAGACACAAAATGTTTGGAGAATTGCTATGGGGGGGACATTTTCGTGGCATGTAAATTATTTTACTTTTTTTTGTTTTAACCAGCCCTTGGCTTTGTATAACATCTGACTGCGCAGAGTTTCTGGTACTTCAGAAAAGAAGCACTTCGCCAGATGATGACTTGGTGAAAAAGACTTTAAAAACAGCATCATATTTTTCCATTTCCAGTGGACAAACATTTGCACCTACTTGCTATTGCAGCTGTTAATATAGCCGCTACTTCTTTTTTTTTGTCTATATTCTGACTGAAGTGCAAATGAACTGGCTAGCGCTGCTAAGTGTCTATATAAAAGTCCAGAAGGTTCCTGGAGCAAACATGGGCTGTAAATGGAGACCTGTGCAAATATCACAGCAGTCTACAGACTGTCTCGGCTCTCTTTAATGTCATCGTATTTCAGAAGTGCATAGTGCAAAATAAAAATGGGCTTTTCGAGTTGCAACAAATCAAGCGGCAAACTGCAAACATGAAGCTATCAGGCTTCCTGCGGACTCGGGCCTTGCAGGAGATCGAACATTTCTCATGTAGGACATTAAAGCCAAAAAGAAATGATCCTTTGTTTTTGCTTCGTTTCTTCTGAGAACGGTGTGCTTTTTGTACTGAAAACATTGCAGCTGGCAAAACAAAACACTGGACAAACGATTTCTCAACCTTTCTTAACATTTTGTTTGGCACATGATACATTCAAAAAAAGTGCGCAGCTGCACATTTCTCACCATTTCAATTCAATGGAAAATCCCAAAAGCTGCATGCCACTTGTCAGACACACGAAATATGTGAAAAATCCAACAATATGGATCAACAGAAAAACCGAGATTCGATGAAAAAAAGCTTACAAATGTCTTTTGACACGTTTGTTGCAGGTGTACTGATAACCGGCTACTGTTTTTAGGTCACCAACCATCCCACCTCCACCCAAATCGCCTCGAGTTCTTGATACAGTAAGTACACCACACATCTTGGAAAAAAAAGGGAAAAAAAAGAAAAACGAAAAGATAGAAGATTAAGACGGATAAGAGCTGAGAGCCTGCTGATCTGATGTGATAATGTCGTCGCGAGGAATCCTGTCCCTCCGAGCCCGGCAGTTTAAAAAACCTCGAGGGGGAACTCAGATCATGTGAGATTACAGATATGAGCCGTAAACACACTGATCTAATCCAAAAAAATCAAGGGGATTAGCACCTAATACAGTGTTTTGCCTGATAGTGTCGCTGATAATCTTGGGTAATTTCAGCTACTTGAATCTTACGGCAGGATCAACACGGAGTGAAATCCCACCAGAGTTCGGTCGCTGTGAAGAATAATCAATGTGTCCCAGGTATGTCGAGGCCATTCCACGTCGGACTCATTCGTTATCTCGCAACAGTGGGCCTTTCTATTCAGCCAGTTGACACAACAGCTTGGTATGCGTGCTGCTGTCACACGTGAAGGTGCGATTGCAAGTGGACGCAGTAAGCCGCAAAGTAGGGATCGAAGGCGATCGGCATCAAGCCCGGAGCTCCAAATGTGGGACGGGAACAAGCTTGAACGAGGGGTAATTAAATTAGCCTGAATTCAGCCTTTTTTTTTTTCCTGAGGTGGCTCATAAAAAACTGAACTTCGCTGTGAAAATTTGATTTATTCTCTGTTCCTACTGCGGCTCAGATGGTCCGACCGTGCCAGGCGCCTCCTCCGCTCGCACCTTTCAAACACAGGGTGAGCGTGAAACTCGGTAAAGGTCTCAATTTTCAGAGCAGTAATTCAAATTAACTTTACGAGGTCGGAGAGCTCAGCGATTAATTCTAAAAAAATAAAAAAAATAGAATCCTGACCCCAAACTGTGCCACAGCATGTCTCATAATATGAAACGGGATAGGACAGAGTAGAATCGAGTAGAATGGGTGTCAGGCTCAGTCTCCGCATTCCAGCGGTCTGCCTGTGGAGGAGCAGGCACGCGTCTCCACCCTGGCCTCCGCCTTGTTGCTCCCAGAAACAACCGCCTGTAGTCTGGCATAAGGCCACGATGTTTTACAATGTCATCAGCTTGTTTGGCCACGCCTCATCGGCATTCCTGCCTTTGGCTAATGAAACCACAGTGTGCACTCACATCAGCAGGAACCTTTGGAATACACCGCCACCTTCCAACCTGTGTGCAAAGGAGCGTGGAAACATGCATGTTGAAAAGACACCAAGTTCACACAACTGACTGGTCTTGTGGCGCAGTGGCTCTTCAGCTGAGAAGCAAATAATACAAGCAATTTCTTTCTATAGTTTTCTGGAACCAAAGAACATCTACTGATGGAGAGATTAAAGCTGTGCTCCCTCTGGATCATTGGGACTTGATCTGGACTGCCTGACTCTGCCTGTGATAAACCACTTTTTTTATTATCTTGGAATGTAAATTTTCATATTTCATTTCAACAGTTTAAACCTCTTTTTTGGTCAATCCCCGCATAAGGTGATACTAATAATTTAGACAGCGAACACTACCTGCCTCTTCCTCTAATTATAAGAGCAGGCATTCATAAACACACAGCCGCACGCACGAGTCTGTTTGGCCAAAGGTAATTACGAAGTCTGTCAACAAGCTAATAACTTCCTGGCAACTCCCCCTGAAAACAAACTGTTTTCTTCCTTCGCCCTCCTTCTCTGGCAGCTCTTCCTTTTCCCTCTGCTCTTCCTCCCCTCTCTCTCTTCATTGTCTTTGTTGCGATCGCATCAAACCCCACGTTGCTTTCCTTGCAGCAAACACTCCGACTCTCTTGATCACAGCTGAGCTTTTCCCTTCGTATGACAGTCGAGGTCTGTAGATGACCACAGTCGGATCTTGCCTCGATGGTTTGCTGTCAGAACTCCAGGCTACGCTCAAGCTGTCAGCCATTTTGCTTCCTGGTTTCTAAATAAAAATGATTACCAATAATTATCAGCAAGCAATGCGTAATTAATTTGTTTGGCCTACCTTTACACTCTTCTCAATTGCTCACAAGGGGCTCCTCGTATTTATAGATAAGTATTGTGCAATTTTGACATCCACTACAGACAAATCACCCAAAAACAAACTGATTAATACATTACTTGTGTTTCTATCCATTTAAAAGCCTTCACTTAACATAAGATTTACATTCAAATGACAGTCATGCATTAGCAAGCTGTTATCTATTCAGTATTCCAGACCAAATCTCGACAAAGGTCAAGGTTCAGAAAATGCATTCTGTTTTTCCCAGGAAAGTCCTGGTTTGATGAAGCTTTACCATGTGTGTATGAGGAAGACTGTGTTGTGCGTTAGGAGATGTATCCTGAACGAACCGACCCCCCTCTGCCCAGTTTTAACTGGGATTAAACTGGTGAGTAGATGTGGAAGGGTGTGGAGGACCGAGTGGGTGAGGAACTGACATGCCCCTTTCAGAGGGACCTTAGTGCAGTGCCACCAAAGTCGAATGCACTCATATACAAAACATGAAATGTTTTTAATTGCGTCTCGCACTCTAATCCCATTTGTTTTCTCCATCCCCCACTGGTCTCATACTGAGACACACAGGGGAGCACGCAAATATTAATTATCAGGCTCGTGAATTTGAATATTAACAAAAACAAACTAATACAACTGAAACAAAATAAATCCACAGTGAGAATGAACTTGAAACTACATCCTAAGCTCACTTAAATGCTGCTTTATTGCCCCTTTGCTAAGCACTGCCTTCTCCTAAGCACTGCTAAGGGAACCCCGAACGACATAGCAACCGATAAGAAGGACCGCCAAGGCCAAGTTGGCTACAGAGGGTGCGAGCGGGAACACAAGATAGTAAAATGTTTAAAAAACTGACTCCCTGAGCAGGGACGACACAGATAGCGAGAGGAGGACAGAGGGAGGGAGGGAGGCTAACGGAGAGCTAGCTGTTTCTGTAACACTGGAAGAAAATGATTTGTTGGAAGGGAGGATTAGAGGCTGGACCGCTCTACAACCCACAAATATCCCCTCTGCCTAATCCTGGAAGACATCACCAGTTGTATTTGTACAGCTACGACAGATTAGCCTTGCAGAAGAAATGAGTGACGATGAGACGAAAATAAATGTAGAACAAGCGCGAAGGCAAATACAGATTGACAAGAAAGCAATTTCGAGGACTAGAAGTTCTACTGAACCGGGTGGTCAGTGAGAGGGAGAGCTGGCAGTGAAGTTGCTCAAAAGGCGTCTCCGAAAAGCAAAAAGATTTTAAAAGGCCAAAGAAACAAAGAAGGAGAGAGAACAAATGTACGATCAGCAAGTATCAAGAACAATGTCAGTAAGGTGCTGACCCAGCTGTGGGAGACAGTGAGGAAAAACAAGGAGGAAGAAGAGGAGGAGGCCAAAACACACACACACACACAGCGCGTACGTGACAAAGACTTCCATTGACACATGCAGGAAGCAAAGTATTTAAACACTCAGAGATCTAATCAATAAAGCAGGGGGAAATAATTACACACATGGCAGCTTGAGAAAAACACACACACACACAGAGCATTCACTATCTCAGTGCATAACAACACGTAAAACCTTGCAATTCAATGAGATAGCTCACATAAAAAAACAGTAGTGTAACAGAGTGTGTAAAGACGTTTTTCAGGCTTCAAAGGCGTCTTTTGTGTTCATTTGAACTTTTATTGGTTTTAACTCAAAGTTGCAACAGCTAAAACAGAATTGTGCGTTATTAAAAGTCCATATTTCTATTTCTTTATATCTCTTTCCCTTCAGCGTTGGCGGCTGCCTCATCAAATAAAAAGTGCCGTGTTGAGATAAACCCCAACATACGAAGGCACAGCTCCGTCAAAACATTCAGTTATGTAATGATTTTTTTTCTATAATAGCCGATGTGAGTCAGCACAAAGGGAGTAATTGAAAAGTTATAATGTTACTGCTTTTTTCCTGCTTATTCCTCTCGACTCATTGTATGGATTCTGTGGCCGTTCCCTCCCCGGAGTGATTTCATAAAGGGAAGAACGAGAGGTGGAGGAGGAAGTTGTTTAAAGAGGAAGAGTGGGCCAAATGAGAGGGAAGCGAGAGCTCGGCGGTGTGCACCGTGCTGGCCGAGCGAGGTGGAGAGGAGAGATGTGCTGGCGCCAAAGATCAGAATGATAAATAAGATCAAGAGGGCAAAACACACAGGAGTGCTGTGTGGGGAGGGGAGAGGGAGGGAGAGAGGGAGGGGGGGGCGATATATGGTCAGGAGACAGCAGATTACACGGCAAAGTAGGTACAGGGGGCAGGAGGGAGAGGAGGGTGAGGGAAAAAAAATGAGTGGCTCACCGAGTGATGGCTCACAAAAAAAGCAAACTTATATACACACGCACGCGTGCGCGAGCACAAGACTTTGAAATCGCTCCCTCAATCACGGCTCAGGCTATCAATCCATACGACTGCTGTGCCTTTTGAATAATGGACCCAATATGAAGCGAGTCACTGAGAAGATTTGGCTGTGTGATGGGGGTCATGGGGTTCCTGCCCCGAGAGCAGCGCAGGGAATCAACAGCAGTCATAAAGGAATCACAAGACGGAGAGTCATTTGCATTTTTTACACTCGCAACTAAATTGGAAATGACTCGTGCCTGCTCCTGTCTGGACCATCACAATTCATATCAGATACGCTTTTAATTTTTCATGCGGCAATTATGGAGAACTGGACCTCCGCGGCTTTGTCTAATTTCCCCGAGACTTTGGGGATGTGAAAATCACACAGTCCCTTCATGATGTGAAAGTGACGGGCGCTTTCGATTATTCTTTTTGACTTCGGGGGGAGGGGGGAGGAAAAACCTCTGCGTTATGAAAGCGCCGGTCCAGAATGATCCCAGCTCTTTTTTTTTTTTTTTCTGTCTTTCAGGAGTTCATAAGAAAATCTCAACGCGTTATTGCAAAAGTGCTCCACGCCATGAATAATACAGCTGCAGGACAGCTCAGAGGTCAGTTCAGCATCTGTATGTTTGTTTGGGTTTGGGCTGTTTTCTATACAAGGATGCAGGTCTTCCTACACACGGTTATAAGCATTATGAGGCAATTACAGCAGAACCCAAAGGATATATTGCTGGAAAACAGATCACAGACGTCCACCAACCTGTTCCAGGAGTTTCCTGTATCTCTGTGTGGCTTGCTGGATGAGGTCCCTCACAGTCCACCCCTCCTTGCAGGGAACCACCACCCCCGTCTGCCCGAACGTCACAGTCACCTTCATTGTAACTTCATCCAAGATGAGGCCCCTCAGGATGCTTGGACGAAGTTCATAACAGAGCGGGGAGCCGCCACAGTTGAGGGTTTAGAGATGGAGAGGGCAAACAACAAATAAAACTGTGATGACAAGTGGCACAAACGCACCCAGTGGTTCCTTCAACAGTCCCAGTTGATCGCAGAGTGGCTTGGAGTCATCACACCGTCCCAGTGAGATATGTCATTGGGCTTCTTGAGGCTGTCCTCTGCACATCTGGCTGCTGTCTCATGCAGGGCTCATCATGGCTGCCTCATCCCCTCCACACCTCCTGAAGTGTACGAACTGGCAGGAGCTCAGCGGGCGGACTTATTCGGGCGTCCTACGGCAGGCTTTCCGTGAGGGGAACTGAGCGAGAACCACTGGAGGGACAAACGTGTGGTGTGTCATTTCTCACGTGTGTGGCTAAACCGTGGGGTTAGCCCGGTGTCAGCTAGCGGCACCGGGCTAGGGGTGATTAGCTTGATGGAGGAACCTGGCCCGGCTGTAATAACAAGCCGAGGATGGGAGCGTCCAGTCCGCCACAGCTCCTCGGTTCCTCCACGGTCCCACCGCCGCGACACAAGAGGACGTGTCGGGAACTTGTTTTGTCAGATGCAAAAAAAAAAAACTAAAAAAAAGTTCCTCTAAACTCTTACATCCCAGGGAGCGAGCTGGCTCCTGCGCTAGCTAACATTAGCCACCTTAGCTGAACTTTGGAGGGAGGGATGCAGTCGCTCAGGCATCACTCCACAAGTTTCCCCCCTCTCTCTCTCTCTCACTCTCTCTTTCTCTCCTCCACTTTATCTCCCACTTCTCTCGCTCTCTCCCGCAAGTTTCCTTCTTTCCAGGCTGTGTCCAAGTCCTCCGAGACTGTGTCGTCGCCGTCGGGGGGTAAAGCTGTGGAGTTGGAGAGGGAGCCGTGTGTTGGCAAAAGTTTGGAGATTCCTTCAGCGCAGTCCGCTCCTGACCAGTTCCTGAGCAGCTCCTCCACCGCTTGTTGCTGTCACTTTCTTAAAGGGGAAGTGCTCCGGTTCCCGCTACGCCCGGACACAATGCAGGGCTGCTGCTCCTCACACTCTCACTTTCAGTCGAGTCAAACGCGGGTGATGTGAGCAGGGCCGCGTCGAGCTGTCCCGGGGGCTCTATTCTGATGCTCCTTCAGGGTCCTTATTATTCTCGAGAACCCAATGCTCCTTGAAACACAGTTGATCTGCATCATACTCCAAATACAGATATTTGTTTGAACAAGGTACTTCATAAACTCCAAAAAAAAACACCCAGAGTTCATTTCAATCCAGACACAGGAAGAACATGCAAACAGCAACTGTTAGGGGAACCAGGACCCTTTTATCCTCCTTTTCTTGCTCGGATCCAACACCACCATACCACCTCAGCATAAACTCAGATTGTGAA
>JAUESE010000027.1:5203442-5231398 GCA_032274725.1 Malacoctenus triangulatus
CACACACACACACACACACACACACACACACACACACACACACACACACACACACACACACACACACACACGCACACTGTGACAACCTGTAATTGTCCCTGGTCCACACTGAAAAGTCCTTTGATCCTTGGTTAATCTGCGCTACTCACAAATAAGATAAGCTATACATTTTTTTTTGTGACACACTGTCCATGAAGATCCATCAGCGCTGTATATTTTTAGCCTCGGTAGCTATCATCCCGTCTTGATAGTCGGCCGTGGCATTTACAGCAGGTCTCGTCAGCACAAGCCGTACAGAACATTTCGGCGCCCCCCCCCCCCTCGCTCGCGGATCCGTCTCAGCAATTCCACCTCCTCCGTTTTGAAGCTGCTGCTGACAGCAACATTTGGTGGGATTGCTTGTCATAATGTAATCATGAGTAGATTTAAGCGTTAATGATTGATAGTGAACCGGGCCCACCTCGCGGATGATGTCTACCCCTGACTGCAATCATCCGCGGATGGCGCCGCGCAAAAACTATTGATCACCGCGCTACCAGCGGAGCCCCCCCGTCCCTCCCTTGGCAGACTGTACCTCGCGTGACACCCCCTAACCAGCGGCGTAGCCCGGGAATTATTGAGACCGAGATGTGGAGAGGCAGCGCAGGGGTGGCTTTCCAGGGCTCCCTCTGCCTTTCTAATTGGCGAGACGCGGCTTCAGCTGTGTCTGACAATGGGGAAGGCTGGCGGGGAGGGGGGGGGGGGTTGTCAGCTGGGAGGCACTCGAGTGAAAACCAGAGAGAAAAATTAGGGAGAACGGTGCAGCATGTGGGAGATAAGGCACACATTGATCACCCTCCATTTACTTTAACAGCCCCCACGTTTCCCCCCCTCCCAAAAAAACCCGCAGCGTCCCGTAAGATATATTGTTTGGTTAGAACTGTTTGCCGAGCGGGCGTTTGTAAGGATCATTGACACGGCCGCCCAGAGACTGCAAAACCCGGAGTACGCTTCACAGGACTCGGCAAGAGTGTATATTTTTTTTTACCACGCCAATAAAAAGCAGCAGAAGGTGAAAAAAAAAGAGGGCACCGATGCTGTGGCCATGCTGGAACACCACATCTCTCTGTAGAAGTGTTTATTTTATGGCTGGTGCAGGAAGCCCCCGCGGTGCTTATGTACAGTGGAATAAAGCTAAAGCATATGGAGCACGTCCTACGATTGGTGGTTATTACGCTGATGGTGAATGTCGTTCATCCAGGCTGTTTTTGTTCAAGGTTCAGAGGCCACTGTATCTCTCTCTCTTGTGATTCGCAAGGATTTGAGGCGGGGAGGGAGGGGGGGGGGGCATTGTGTCTTCTTCCACTTGTCCATTCTTATTTGTGCTGACGACATCAGAAAAATGTTCGAGGCGAACGTTTTCTGATTGTGAGCATTTGGCAAGACGTTCATTCACAGATGCTGGACGCCAGAACGGGTTTTTGTTCTTTTTTTTTTTTGTTTTCCTTTCAGTTGCTGCATGAAGTATAGAAGGTTTTGATTTTAATATCCCAAAGTGAACTTTCGTGGCGCTGGCCCATGCCAGTAAAGCTTTTAATATCCAAAGCATGAGGGCAAATTTGACGATCCAAAGCAAATTACTACTGTCAGACATCCAGTCCCTTGGATTTGGCATTGAGCGAGCCACGCTTCCAACCCCCCCCCCGCGCCCCCCCTTGTTGCTGAACACTCGCTGAACTCCCGATGCCCCGAGAAATTGCTTTCCTTGTAAATTCATCAGCCGCTGATTAAATCTAAATCCTTGGCCGGCTGAGTTCGTGCCCTCCCCGGTTATTTTTCTTGGTCCACAGATTGTTGTGCGGTGATTGACGCTAATGTATGAGGTGAGGAAAAGAGTTTCATACTTTGAAAGTGTACAGACATTTCATTTATCACCTAAACAGCACGCGCTCGCGCCTTGAGCGAAAAAACGATGATGCTCGGGAAATGTTAATTTGGAGCATCGCTATGCGACGGGTGTTAACCTGATTTGGTGCAAAAGTGCTTAAAAGGTGCGGCGTGCACGACAGAAGTTGGACCAACCTTGTGCGTCTGGAGAGGTTCGTCTGTGGTCACGGCTGCTTTCTGCTCGCCTGTCGGCGCCGCTTCCCGTCTCCTCCGACTGAGGACGGAGGTGACAAAACGCTCTCACTGCAACAAAGCAGGCTCTTACGTTTACCTACTGACATTCAAATGCAAATATGCTTGAAATCCACTTCCTACATCTGAAAATATACATCTTCATTTCTTTACAGAGAGGAAAATACAACCTTGGAAGAAAAGTTTGCATTGGCAGTGATCACTGGCACTCTTCAGTGCTTCTCTAATCGTGTTTTTTAGCATAATATGACAATCTTGAGGCATTCTGGGTAGCAGACAAGTAATCACATTAGTTCTTCTGTACAAATTATCAGCCAGACATGAAGAATTAACAGTTTTGACGTCTGAAGGTGTCGAACAACGCCTAACTTGCCAAATATAGGATTAGCATGCAACAGTTCTTGTGTTGCGATGCCATCTGCGAACTGAAGAGGCAACAGTGAGCCACAGAAGCAACCGGTGTGTGAAACAGCACCGAGTCGCTCATCTTTCATCGATATATCCCCGCAGGCTTAATGACCGCGTGTGCCCACATCAGTCAGCTAATCATCTACCCAGCAAAGCTGCTCATGCTCCGGCGATGCCGTGGCCTCTTTGGTTCTGTTGAGTGCCGAGATAACATCGCAAATCACGTTAGTCACGAGGCCAGAGGGTTTTTCTTTTAAATATCCATTGACAGACTTGAACATTTGTCGTTGCGGCGATGAGTGCAGTTAAGTGGCACCGCTTCTGAGGCTGCAGAGATTTTATGGAAATGTGTTTATTTAAAGTGTCGAGTCTGAGTTCAAGGGTGTTCAGTCGACGTGTAGCACCGGGGCAGCACAGTAGTGGCAGGGAAAATAAAAAAAGGCACGAGAATACGCTTTCCTTTCGTGACTTGAGCTGGAACCAAATATTCATTTCTGTGTTGCATTTGGGTGTAAATTCTCAGTGGGATTCTCCAGGCTGAGATCAGGTGGGCACATTCACATTAAAGTTCCCAGAGATGAATGCCGTCTGATACGTTGCTGCTAAGGGCTCGATGGAAATATATATGAATATCAAAAGTTGTCATCCTGGGTAGAGATAACAGCAGTGTGCGGGGGGGGAAACACTGTGTGCGGGGGGGGACACTGTGATGCTACGCGTTTGTTTCTACAACGCTGCGAGCCGCAATGACCTAATCCCCCAAACGACAGAAAGCTGCCGGGACGCCGGCGTCTGGCCATGTTTTTCTATCAGCTGATCGAGCACAGCCACGGCGCGCTTCTGCAAAGCCTGGCCTGTGAGAATGATAAATTGAACTGATACTTGTGTGGTCTCACCTGTACGCCGCTGGAAGTCTCTTGGGTGAAAAACAAACTCCTCTGTTTGTCGACGGGAATTGAACCCCTCTCCTCTCTCCTGGGGAGGCGCGGGTAGGGTGCCGGGCCCAGGGGGAGGCGAGGCGAGGGGGAGGGGGGGCCTCCGGGAAGACGTTATCGCCCACCCACCTATCCCCCATGGGCTGCTGCTCCCTGTATCTCCGCCAGTGGGACTTGAATGTCATTTGTTACTCCAAGCATGTTGTTGCGCTCGGTGTCCTTCTGCAGGTGTGGCGCTTTTATTGGAGCCACAGCTAATTTAAGGGCTGGAAGTTTAAAGATCACATCATTATTTTTCACCAACGCTCATTTTCCTTTTTTTGTGGTACACTTTAATTTAACAGCACTACATTCACAACCACCAAATTTGCAGGACACAGCCAGTGGCTCATTTTCTGCTGGAAACACTAACTAATCTTTAAAACTCATAGGTGAGTTTTTTTTTTATTTTTTTTTTAATTTTTTAAATTGTATCTATTTTTTTAAGTTCTTTAGTTCTTTGCCTGGAAATCAATACTGTTATTTTGTGCATAATAACACCTTCTTTTGGGACATGAAAAGGTATCGATGGAAGAATAGTAGATGATAGAAGGAGACTGAAATGTTAAGAGTGTTGGAGTTTTTTTCTCAGTCACTTTGGTGGTCCTCACACGAGCTTAAGTGAAGCACGTTTCCTGGCTATACATAGAAGGTAATGGTAAGTGAAGGAGAACCAGTTCCTCTTTGGTTGTAACTCAGCCTCCCGTCGTTTGAAATGCCTTCTGATACATTTCACACCTCGGCACGTTTTCAAAATAGGAATTGTTAAGCTATTCGAGCGGAGGATCATTTCAAACATCCACGTCCTTCCTCCTGACAAACTCCTCCTGAGCAGGGCGTGGATGTCCTGCAGGCTGCTCACCCGCAACCGCAGCCAGTCAGTGGATTCACTTCGATTTCATCTGAAGAACGCTCCATCATCAGCTACTTTCTTCTCTCTACCACCCCCCACCCTCTCCATCTATGCTGGAGTGGCGCAGAGAGGATGTGTTGGCAGTGTCAGACAAGGACATTCAGTTAATCAGGGATATGAAATGAAAGCTGGAGGCTGAAAGCAAAGCAGTGTGCGCGTTAAGGCACAGCTGCACCCCTTTCTTCGCCCGCAACACTGCAATATACAGGATGTGAGTGAATAGTGGAGCTTCGAGCTGAGCTGCTCAGAATCAGAAGGTTAGCCACTGACTCCGGCAGAGGGACAAACAGGAGCGCGGAGGAGAGGATGGAAACGGTTTGCACAAACTGCAATTAAAAAATAACTTCAGGCAGTCTCACGGAGGGACGAGCAGAATCTCTAATTTCCCATTTTTTTTGTTTCTTGCAGCTCATGATTCAACCCACAAAGATGCCCTTCAGTGATCAAAATCGAGCTGAAAATGACTGAGGTTCAGCGTGTCCCACAAGTACTTAGCATTCATATTTAACACGCAACAAGCCGCCTGACAAAGAGAGTGTAAAGGCGTGGTTGTACCTCCTCCAGTGGCCCTGGTCAGACTGAATAGCACTGATAGGCTGTTTCTTGGGGGAACTTATATCACTGTTCGAACAGGACAGGTCTGGAGGCGGAGCTTCAAAGATGGAAACTGCATCCAGCTGTAAGCTGATTGGTCTCTTTAAAATCTCCCCTAATTTCCATCAGTTGTAGTTCATCCTTGTTTTATCTCGTCTATTCACTCAAATCTTTTGACTTCACTGTAATGTTTAAGCGAATCACAGAGCAGAGTTCTCTGGCCCCGCCCCCTGACACAAAGGCCATACGTATGAGCTACCTTGCTAACCACTCTCTCTTTCCCATCACCATTTCGATCAAACAATTCTCAACAAAAGTCTTTGGACATTTCAGCCTCCCATAGCGACGTACACAAAGTGCCTTCCAACACCCATTAATCCTTTGGAATAGTTTACTGTCACGTGAGGAGGGGGGGGGGGTGAAAAAAAGAGGTTAGTGATGCCTGCGTTTTGACAGCGGGGGATTTCTGCTCGTCGCCGGAGAGGATTTAAATCAGGGGCTTTGTTATTGAAGCCAATTGATTCACTGTCATCATAATCTCACCTCAGCAGAGTGTTGAGCTCCTATTACAACTCATTTGGAGCTGTTTGTTTACTCAACGATCAGGCCCCTGACAGAGTGTGTGTGTGTCGGGGGGAGGGGGGCGGCTTGCATGTTGCCGAACATATCACACGCGCTGTACCTGGGAGGTGAAGGGATATTGTGCACCTCGGGATAAATATTGTTTTAATATCGCAGCTGCTCATATCCGGCCTGCCTGATACACTGTGGTTGCCTGGCCAGAGTATTAATGACTCCTTTTTATTGCCAAGAGCTTCTGTGATCCCGCATTAATGACTGGCAGAAATAAATGACGCGACATGGAGGTTTTTTTTTTTTTTTTTAATAACGCGCTCTGCACTAATTTGCAAAATGCAAATATTCATTTTGACTAATGTGATTCTTTTCTATAATTCATATAGGCCGACGCAGAAGTCTGCGAGCGGAATGATGTAGCGCCTCAGAAGACAAATGTGTGATTTAAATGGATGCTGAGTTCGACAGAATCTGGTTGAATATGAAAAGCAGGCATTCGAGTGATCCTCTCTGAAGACGGATTGTTTTGAAAAGGGAGACGTGGCGATTCTCTTCGACATGCCGCCTCCGAGGAACACTCCCCCCCTACACACACACGCACACTCGTATACACACACACACCTCTCAAACTGATGTGTGTTCTTGATGAGAGTGGATGTGTCCCTTGTGGATGAAATTTCCCACCATGCAGCACTGGCTTTTATACCTCTTTAAACACCATTTACATCCCTTTCGTTGTCTCACTACAACCCCCCCCCCCCCCAACCCCCCAGCCACCCACCTTTTCCACAGTGTCACGTCATATCTCAGTCAACACGATAAGACCAAAGATTATCTTCAATCACGCCGACCCCGCTTTGATTCGGGTCTTGTCCAGGATGGCGTGTAGGCGGGGGGAAGGGGGGGCCTGACGGGGAGCGGGCGGCGTCAAAGCGTCGGGGTATGTGGCCTGAATGCACGAAGACAAGGCGCCTGCTCCATTACCCCCTCTGTCACATTCCGTTTCATGTATCAAACTGATAGTGGGGCTCGTTTGGCGATGAGACATGTAGGATTATGCACCCGGCGAAGACGGACAAATAGAGCAGACAGATCTGTTGTGCTCGGTTATCGGGGGGGTTCGGGCCCTGTCAAAACATTGCCTCATCCACTTAGAAACTCCTACAGATTGCTGTTAGTTACCACAATGGATCTTGACTAATGTGTTGGAAGGAGGTGAATGGCTAATCTGAGGGTGTCTGTGCTGTTGGATGTCTTGTTTTTCGGCTTTTCTCATTAACTTTAATGGCGCGAGTCGGAGTGCCGCATCATTTTCACTCCACAGCCAACAGACGCGTCCACCCACCCATCAATCTACTCATCCATGCAAACTTGCATGCATGTGCTCACCACACTAACCAAAACGCATGCATGCATCAATTCATTGAACCTGACGCTCGAGGCTGATGTCCACTTTGTTACCATAACAACCGATGCAGCACAGGACTTGGGACAGATGGTTGGAGTACAGACGCACCAGATCCTTTGCAAAAAAAACTTTGCATAGCTGTTAAACGGCAAAAGTATTTATTACCTGATGGATTTTTTAAAGAATGGCTGATGAATGAATGAAACATGAATACATTAGTCCTTCAAATAGCATTAAGCCTTCCGAGAATCCGCTCTGTGGTCAATCTCGTCACTCTTTGACACTTTGAATGGGACCTTTTTGATTACACACAGCTAACTGCTGAAATATTGAGATTCAAATGGTAAATCTGTTCTTTTTTTCCCAAAAGTAATCCAGTTCAAACACCATGAATGAAAGCAGCGTTCAAATATTTAAAATTCAACAGGGACAACGGCAGTCTGGGCACTGTTTTGCTTTCAGCAACCAAGCCATTTGTGGAAATAAAAAAAAAAAACCTGTCTGATGTATTTGTATTCAGCATGCTAGTCAGTCTTCATCCCGGCCACTGTTGTCTCGTATCGAACCGCGAGCCTTAATGATGTATTATTCCTCCCAATCCGGGCAATTGTGACAGAGAACACCTTGAATAGCCCCGTGCGCAACACACCAGATGTTTACAGCATTAATCTTAGCTGCAGTGTGGGCTGGAACCGCAGCTGTGCCAGAAAAAAGAGATGTACTCAATCAGGGCTTTCAAGTTCAAGTATGTGATTGGCTCCAGCCTCTGAATTAAATTAAAGCCGAATGAAATCACATCAATTGGAAAAAAGAAAAAAAAAGGCATCATTGTTGCTATTCTGCAGCAGGAGGATAATGATGAGCAATGGCTTAGCATTGTTACCTTCACCTCTGGTTGTTTTGTCTCCATCATTTAACACCAATGACCGACGACAGCGGCAGTTCAAGGCATTGTAATCCGGGGTTTACTGTATGCCGAGCATGCCCGCGCCCCCTCAGGTCTCCTAAAACTGCTGCATGCTTGTTGTCAGGCAGTGTTTAAAGCAGAAAAACATCCCCCCGAGAGAGTGAAGTGAAAGAACGAGACTCGATGTGTCATGCCGAACTGGAAGAGGATGTGGAACACCCAACTGTCTCTTCAGCTTTGATCTACCGGGGAGGGGGGGAGTTTGAGAGCAGACACGCTGGTCTGCCAGTTAGTCTGGTGTGTCACTACAGCAGAAAAAAAAAAGACCTGAAAAGATGCAGTAAGTGTCTGCATACTCCCCTTGCATAAATTATTCTGACAGCAAATGCTTCAAAAGATTGCCGGAGTGATTCCTGGATAGAGCTCGTCTTTTCAGCACTTGAAAGAACAGGTAAGGTTTCAAACAGAGACAAAAACCTCTCAAAAAAGTTCTCCCTGCTGCAGGGAACGTCGGTTTTTGTCTGCCACGGAGATGAAAGGAACGCAGCGGGGCTTCGATCCAGACTCAGCACGCCACCAGGCGTTAACCAGGCCATTCCTCCGAAGCCCGTGTCACCAAAGAGATTAATTGGCTCGGCTCTCTTCAGAGTATTACTGATTGGCTTTTCGCGAACGCAGAGGCTTTTATCTCATTGGCTCAGGCACTGCCTTGGGTGGAAGGAAAGACTGAGACCTTTCAGCAGCCCCGGAGTCCAAGTTAATATCTGACAGGCCTTCCACGAGTCCACTTTGTCTTCTGGCCCCTCCTCGTGGTTCGTGTTGCTTTGTCAGTGTCTCAGAGGGGAAATTGCCACAATGTTTTGGGGACTTAGTGTCACTGTTCTTTTTGTTTTTCCGTATAAACTCTGTGAGCACTGTGCAGTTACATGACACAGCAAAAGGAGGCAGAGCCTGGCAGTCGTAGGTTACTTTCACCATATATTAGCATAAAAGATATCAACACTTTTAAGTTTTTAGGCATTTCAGCTGAACACTACAGAAAAAAACAAACCTCAAAGAAGAATACAGGTAAATAGGAATAAATGATTCCATTAATTACGCAAAATAATATCTGAATTTGATAGAAGACGCAACATTTTTCATTGAAATAGCTGAAAAAAATCCCAAACAAAAGAGTGAATCCTCTTCACAACATTTTTGTAAAATAGAGAATTAATGGCAGAACTGTAGTTCTGATTCATTTTGTGTTTTATATGAAAATCTCATAAAGTGGCTGTTGAGGCCAAACAGTGAGCGACTCACATGAGCCTGGTACTGTGGCTTGGTATTGTGCTTTCTCTGCCGTTAGAAATTGCTTCTCAGAACACTGTTTCTCAGTATCAGTGAAGCGCAGCACAAAGTGCAAATCTCCAGGTGTGAACGCTCGGCTGAGGTCAGATGAATTGTTAGCAAACTGACAGTGCGCGGCTCATGCGGCTGTTGTGTCGCTAATCGATACACGTGGTGTGCACCATGCTCCCAAACAGCTCCTCCTCCCGCTCGCTGCCCATCTGCAAATATTAGAGCTCCGGCATCGCCGCGACTCCATTAACTGTGACTATTTATGCGGCCTCATGAAGAGGAGGGAGAGGAGAGACTTAATAGAAGGAAAGAGAAAAGGTAGGTTTGATTTAGAGCTATTTCAAACCTCAGCCTTGTAAGCTAGTCAATATCACTTGATTGCAACTCATTGTGCTCAGAAAATCTATCTAACATGTCTTCGTTCATAAAAAGAAGGAAATATTCAACCTGTTTTTTTGAGACTGATCATTTCTGTGGATGTGTTCTTCAGGATAAATGTGTACAGTGAAAACAAACCTGTTGCCATCTCATTTTTAACCTTATAAAATTAAAGATGTAATTGATTTTAAGAGATTTATTGGTTTATTTGATTTTAGATTTGCGAGTACAAAAATATGTCTTTCTTTACCAATAGATGCAAAGCTTTGCTTTTTCACCCTCTGAAAATACTGATAATAATCAGTATTTTAAAGTTTTTTTATTGGATTAGTTACAGAAACTAATTATCGTTCTTCCAGATTGGTAAAACCAATGCGCATACAACTAAGGGGAGTACATAGGGTACTTTTCTGACCTTGTACTTGGTGAGTGGCACTCACCCACTGAAGGGGTTTAGAGGGACACGTTGAAGCCCCCTGTGCACCACGAGCTGTGAAGGACAGCAGGCAGTGAGAGGAGCCCGGTCATGAGGCAGCTTGCGAGGCTCCTGTAGACGAACACGGAGTCCTTAGGAGTAGCGGCTGTGGCCAGAGGCTCCCTCAGGGCCTATTGTGAAAGCAGCAGTGTGGAACATTGCCAGTGAGTTAGTATGTAAATGCACAAGAGGCATTCAGGTAATAATTTGTGGTATAGCCACCCAGTGGTATGCACATTTAGGTTAATAAATGATTGATTCAGAATACAAAAAACTGAAGAAAAACTGATTCTTTACATTGTATTATAGCCAGAGTATGTGGTATTAACAAATTGATATAATACTGCTTCTCATACTGCAGGAAAATTGCAGCATATATATGTGGACGGCTCCCACCATAGGCGTCAAATTGACCTTCGAAAAGTCACAGCCGCACATTGAAATTTCAGTCCTCTGCATCAGGACTCGACAATGTCCGTAATGACGACTTTGTTGCCTTGGCTGTTAACCGTTCATCATGTGACGGAGTGCGCCGAGCTCTTCCTCTGGCAATAGAAGGTGGGAGGAGCAGCATTAAGGTCCGCACACTGGGATGGTTATTGATGACCGGGCTCCTTGATGAAACCCATCAGCCTCCCCATTCACTGGAGATTATGCATGATGAGACATTATGCCATGTGTGAATGGGGGTCAGGGAGAGGACATTTGTCAGTATCATTACCTGACAATAGACATGCAATCTGCTCCCACATTTCTGCGTATTATCTTGTACATGCAATGTGTGGTGCAGTTTCTTGACCGTGACCTGCAGGATGAATTGAATGGTGAGGTAAAGATGCAACCTTCAGAACTAATTAGCCCATGCTTATTAAATTTGTTTGGTGCAAGTATTGCAACTGGGCAAAATATAGTGTTATTTGTGTTTTTAATCATATCATATTGAAGCTGAATGTTTGCTTCTGCCAAGGAGGTAATTATTTCACCACTTGTTTGTTGGTCCATCTCTCTGTCAACAGATTAACTTTTAAACTTACTGACTGTTCAGGATGAAAATTTGCAGGGTTGGTGACGGTGTTACGATGATTACAAACTGATGGTCATACGAAGCAATGAAAGATGTCATTTTATGTGGAATGTTTTGACAGGCCCTTTAACAGGGGGCGGCGTTCAAGAGGTCGAAGCAGGAAAGGTTATTAGGAGTCTTTCTAGAGGTGTGCGCTCTACCGAGTGTCCTTCCAAGTGAAATGTAGTGGTGTAGTCGTGGCTGGCGTTCTCACCTCATGGCATGAAGGTCTCTGGTTCACGCATGTCTGTGGAGTTCACATGTCCATGTGCCTGCGTGGGTTTCCTCCAGGTCCTTCGGTTCCCTTCAACAATCAGAAAACATGTATGTATGTAATAACATATAAGGTCAATTCATGACTCTAGATTGTAGTTGGAATGTGAGTGTGTCATCTGCAACACCGAGCAAGTTTCGAGACGTGTCTCGAAGGATGAATGTGAAAAAAGAAAAACTGTCAGCGTTTCGGTTTACTTCCATTCACGCTGCCTTGGATGTCGATGAGTGCTTGATATTGACTGCATTTACCTTGTTTTCGCCGAACAAAAAATGCAATGCTGCCTGTCAATCAGCTGGAAGCACGAGTAAAAGACATCATCGAACGCCACTCCTTGTTGTGCCTGCTGCTTTTGTCCTCTCTGAACAACGAGCGCTGTTTTTGTTTTGTCCTTGCACGCCAGCAGAGGATCTTTGATCCTCCTCCCCAACCCTAAAAAATAAGTGAAATTTGCAGCGTCGATTTACAAAAGCCCCGTGTTTCCACATCATTTCCCCCCCTCATATCTGAGAACAATAATGACAATCGAGTTCAAGCCTCTACAGACAAAAAAAAAGAAAGACCCACTTGCCCACTGTAGCTCCTTGTCATTCACTTGGAGTGCTGTGAGTAGGGGCGCCCTCTCTGCTGGGATAAGGTTATCTTGAATGGAAGGGATCCTTGGAGGAACAGTATTGATCCCGGGCACAATTTCACACACGGCTCGACATCCACCACGAAAAAATGCTGGCAGGAATACCGACATCGCTTCTCATTTGGGGCTTAACACTGAATTCTCAGGAGGAGCTGCCCAGCGGCTTTACTTATTCCTTATTCAGACACCACCACCCCCACCCCCCCTGCTACCCCCCTTTGGGCCATATCATAAATGTCATCATATGCAAAGAAGGATTTCTATATAAATGAAGCTGAAAGGGCTGAGCACTCAGTTTTTTTTATCACTCCGAATGACCTTACCACCTGGCACAGCACAGACTTACCTCTCAGGTATCACCTTGACATTTCATTTATTATGCGATCGGTGACACTTCAACAACTCGGTTGTTGCTGTAGGCCAGGTAGGACATTTAGCTTAAGTCCAAGCAACAAACAAACAAACAAACCTCTTAAAGTATCCTCAACACCTCAATGTTAATTACTTCAGTTTTCCAGCCTGTTTATGCCGGGACCCTCCAGCGAATGTTCCATCTATACTGTTTGCCAGAAGTTCCTATATAGACATGCGTTCATATTTTTCAAGTGATGGCGCAACTCTCTTCTTATTTTTTCGCAAAGTGACTCAAAGGACACAACATTATCACGTGGCTTTGAATTAAATCCCAACCTGTGAACATAGAAATGAGGTTGTTTAAACTTGGTTCAAGACTATTGTGTCGCTTCAGTTGATGAAGACACAAAGGGACGTCTTTGGAACTACTGCGTTTTGACATTGTGTTGAGAGCGTTCAAGGAAGACTTATTCACAACTGTTTTATCAAAAAATAAGGACAATAGAGAGGAAGGTGCGTGATCTGTCCTGAAAGTAGAGCGGATGAGTTGGGTCAGCGTGTCTTCATGTAACTGGAAGGATTTTATGCAATTCCAGACCTGCGACCTTGGACTCTGTGCGACTGTCTCTTGCTGCCACCAAGCCACAGATCCCTCAGGTTACCTTTTTAAGGATTTCCCCACGGTGAGGGATGAAAGACTCCAGAGAGTTTCACACAGGAAGCCAGATTCCTCCCTGACCTTGAGAATCTCCGTAATTTATTCGCCGCTTCCGAAGGATCTGGCACAAAGAAGGATATTAACATCTGTCGGGTCAGAGATCCCACCTGAGAGCAGAGCGCTGCCTGTGATTCTCCTGGATGAGATGTATTTAATTGAGGTAATCTGATCGCATGTGTGAAGCTAAGGTCGCATCAAGCAGAGTGAAGCTCCGACTCAACCGGCTTCCCGGATCAGAGATCGTTACGTTCCTGCGCAGTATCGTTTGTCGCCACATCAGAGGGAGGTGTCCATGGCATCATCTATAAATACATTTATGTTCCACTTAACTCATCCCGCTGTCACGATAATAAATATGAAGCTCGCTGCAAATATCAATATGTGTAATATGTCTGAAGGTCACCTTCTCCTATTCCCCAACGCCTGACATGGTCATGTGAGATTATTTGTCAGTATCAGACTTTGCCTGAACCTCAAACTGACTGAAAGTATATCACAGGAGCCAAAGTGCACCAGAGTTAAATAATGGCTGTGAGGAGAAGTATGTTGGAACAAAGCAAGCACACAATTCTCGAGGCGGATGCATTGATATCAGTGGTGCCATTCCAGCCACTTTCCAGCATGACAGAGAAACATCGATAAACTTCAGTATCACCACAAGTCTCAATGCCACATTAAGAAAAACACTTGTTATTGTGGCAACATTAACAACCAGCGACTGAATAACTATCCGCTTTACAAGTCAATAACTTGAGCCAGGCTTTGTCGGATCTGTCTCAATAACTGTTTTCACAAAGGAAGCGACTTATGACAGCATTGAATGAAACAACATCTAAGCTGGGTTTTGTTTACAGTGAAAACTCTGAAGGACTTTTTTTCTTCAGACTCTTTTCACAATGTATATTTTTCTCATCTTTCTCCTTGATCTTCTTCAAAGTCAACACTGTCAGGAAATACAGTGCAAATCTCAAAGAGCCCGAATGCAATGTGATTCAATTAATTCAGCAAGACACTCGCATGAGCCTCTCATAAAATCTTTGATTCAAGGATTGTTTGGCCATTGTACAGCCGTTCATTCTTGAAAGCTTCCATAATCATTCATGTCCATTTCAGTTGGTCATAGTTAGTCTAAGAAATGCTTTGTGAAAGATGTATAGCTGAATGGATGGCTGGACTGATAATGCTCTAATGTCATTGGAATAAAAATTAATTGTATCAAAGTTTAATCTAATAATAATAAAGTAATATAAATAACTAAAATTAGGTAAATAAATGACTGTAGTTTCTTTCGGGGCAATTTCAACCCCCCAAAAATCAATAATTTTAACGGATGCATTTTTAATCCTCAAATTACACTCGATGTAAAGTGGAGAAAGATCCCAAACAGAAATAGTTGTTGATGACTCATCAATAAATAGATTTCCCATCAGTGTAAACTCAGTCAACATTTTTTTTTTTATGATACCATTTCGTTAGTTTTTGCCTGATTTTACTGTTTCGATGACGATCCTTAAATCCTCATAGCCGAATTATCTTGATTGAAGTTGATTTTTCTCAGTGTGTTTCCCCCCAAACAACGAACCAATAGGCAGACTGAAAGACTGAAGCCACCCTGCTGAGGCTCTCCTTCCAATAACCACACAGCAGCAGCGTGGCGATGCGTTGAAGTAACCCGTGACCTTCGAAGAAGGAATCAGACGAATCAAGGTCAGTGAAACAGATTCCCTCCGACAGACTCAACGCCGTTTCGACTGTTTTCTCAGGGCTAATTTTGCCCCTCATTCCTCCACCATCGCTTCACGACTGTTCATCACAGATAAGTGGGAGCCAACGGAAGAATGTTCCCAAAGCAGCCAGCGAGCGCGCCTAATCCTGTTTTAAAAGAGCTCAGCTGGGGGAAGCCGGTTAATATCCGCTCCAGTCAGAACCGGAGCCGGGAGGTGCCGGTGCTCCACCAGACCCGCCAGATCTGGACCAAAGCGTCCGCACCGCGGCTGAGCGGCAAGAAGCCGACGTCAAGAAGGCTCCGGGGGGGGTGGGGGGGCTCGTCGAGCGGCTGCTGCACGGGAGCGTCACTGGAGGCATCAACAGTCGAGTTGTAAATACATTATGTGTGGCCAACACTGCAGGCGAGGATGGGAGCATGGGAGATGAAGACAGGGTGGAAAGAGGAAAAGAGAGAGAGAGAGATAGAGAGAGAGAGAGAGAGAGAGAGAGAGAGAGAGAGAGAGAGAGAGAGAGAGAGAGAGAGAGAGAGAAAATGCACTCTGGGCAGAACAAGGAACGAAAAGGACAAACAGCCAAGGCCAATTAGACTGAAACATCGGCGGTGTCTGCCGAGAAAGTTCACCAGTGGTTGTGTTTAATATCTACCACGATAGCCCTTATAATCATGTGTGTCTCTACTTTGTTTCCTCTGAGGCTTTTTTGCTATTTCTGTTCCTCTGGTTCGAAATAAGTGAAGCAAACAGATCATCAGGAGATCTGCTGCTGTAAGTCTAATACACACACCACTGTATGGAAACAGTGATGTGAAAGCTGCAGTTTTAAATCCAATCGTTTGAACTGTTTTCTTTTAAAAGCCAAAATGACAGCGCACATGAAAAACAAGTCGGGCTCCATGACTTCTTTTTTTAGGTGCATTTAGAAGTGTGGCCTGAAGGGATGAAGAGATCCAGACTGTTCCATCTCTGCTCCCGAAGGACCGCCATTGGCTTTTGTGTGTATTCATGGGTCCCCGCTGACCGTGTGTGGTCAAATTTCTTTATCCTCAGTTATTTCATTTTGTGCTCTTCTCTCTTTTTTTTTTTTCCCGCCCCCTTCGCTTGACAGACAGACGCCGTGGGATCGGGAACATGAAAAACATAACACGTGCTGCGGATTGCGGTGGCCGCTGGGAGACAAAGTAAAGCCTGGCTGCACGGAGAGAGAGGAAGAGCGGCTGCTGTGAACCACTCGCATCCCGGGGAGGAAAGGAGTTCACCGTCTGTCAGAATAACATATAGGAGGGTTTATAACACCGTTCACTCGACTTTCTCTTGACTGCATGACACACGAAATTTATAAACACTTAGGCGATGTGAGTTGTGGCCTGTGCAGTTCTAACTGTCCAGGGTCAGTTTGGCTTATTTAGGTTTTAGCTATAAAAAAATAATTGCTGGGGGAAAAAAAAATTGGATTGTTAGCGTTTTAGCTGCATGAGACGGAGCCAATTTGATTGAGAGGAATTAAATATGGTGATTGTTGCTGGGAAAACAGGATTAATTATAAGACCAGATATTCGAAACTTTGTCAGCATTCACAAAGCCCCCCCACTTCAGATGCTGCCAGACCGGGAAATTTCCCCTTTCTGCACAGCACTCATCTCGTACACAGTGGAAGGTCCATATTTGCATGTTTCAAGGGGCGACGATGTCATTAGCATAAATTTAATGAGTCTTTCAAAGGAAAGAAAAAAAAAACACACACACAACCACAGTGGATACCTGCCGAAACAAGCTGACAATGTTCAAAGGCCATTTTTTTCCCACCTTATTACTCAAAAAATGGGCCTTGGCTGGCAAACAAAACAGTGTTCCGCAGATAATCAAGAGCTTTGACATCTTTGTCCCAGAGAGGTTGTTTTTCTTTGGAGGAGAAATGAGCACAGGAGATGGATCTTTTCATCTTTTGGCTAAAATGGATGACAGGGATCGTTGGTATGGCGTGAGGGCTTGTTGCCCGGCAATCACCTGAGTTTGGTGTGTTACCACTGGCAACCCAAGGGGGGCTCTCTGGCCTGTGGTATTTTGATGAACGCAGTTGAACCGTCCGCACCAAAATGGAGCGAAAACTAGTTACCGGTGTTCGAGCCGTTTCCCACAGCAGCGGCTCTCCCCCGCGCTCGCTGGATGACGGTTCGACTGAAAAGGCGCGTGTTGTGGGGGAGGTTCACCGGAGACCGTCCCAATGAACGGGATTGAGTGCATGGAAATGAAATAAATCTGCTCCTCTTATTGGGGAGCGCGCCGTGAATCCCAATGAGGGCAGAGCCGGTCTCTGTGGCAACGGCGGCGCCGATTCACATCTCCGCGCTGCCTCGCCGTCAGTCGGCCCGTCTGATTTGAATCAATGGCGCGGTGCCACACAAGGTAGCCCGGGCCTTTTTGTTTTCGTATCTGAGGGTGTGAGAGGTAAGTCGGCGCTGGCACACTCCGAAGATGACATTTGTGCAAAACGGTGGTCATTTGCATTCGCGGCAGCTCCTTGTGTTTGCGCAGCTATGCCGAGCAGCATATTGTCCCGTCTCCTGAGTCATTTATTAAATACTGATGAAACAATGGTGACACATAAGCTCTCCTTTGTCAGGCCCGAGCTAAGTTAATTAATTAGCAATCCATGCCACAGTGCCAGGAGGTTGTTGATTGTATCTTTCTAAGCCGTCATCCTGTGTAAATTGACCGAGATTGAGATCTAACAAGGCTTTGACCTGGATCCCTCCCCAGCAACGTGATGTGTGAAACACTGATGAGGGGATTTAGCTGGAGGAGGCTAGAGGACATGTTATCTTTAGCCATGCCGTCAGCCTCATTATGCAGTCGTGGTCAGGCACTCACTTAGGTGTAACAGTATGGTGTCTGACCTTGAAAAGCTCGTCCTTCATTATCATGCTTCCGCACATCCGACCCAAAACCTGCAACGTTTCTCAACACGCATCAGTTTTAATACATTTTGAGATGTAACGTTTAGCTTAAAAGTGTTCACTCTCACTTTCTGAAGAGTAGCTCCTTCCTTGTTATTCAATTCCATCCTTCAGGCAGCATTTTCAGGCTCAATCTTATAACTCCCGGCTCCTCTATCCTCGGATGAAAAAGGGGACTTTAGGGGGCCGCACCTGAGCGGTCCGTAAGAGCCTCACCATCTCAATGGGCCACAGACTCCTGTCGGCATGCTGGCTGTCGCTGTGAACAGGCCCCGAGGGCTGCAAGGGTGGGGGTGGGGTGGGGTTTCCAACTCTGTTCACTCTCATTGAACATGCTTTTACCCAGAATAACAAGTGAAGCAGCTCCCTGCAGATGCAAATGCACAGTAAAATGAAAAAATCCAGCTCAAGCCTTCTGAAAAAACACCTGAAAGACCATTTTGACTGCATTTACATTCATGGCAAAAACCTGAGCTTAACAGCAAAGCAAACATCACAGAGAGAATTACACCTGTTGGTAATACTCAGACACCCCCCCACCGCCCAGGTCTCAGGATGGAGACACTTTATATAGGTGTGAGATGCTTCCTGCCATTGTGGCTTTCTGCAAACTGACAAAACGACAGTGGGACGGATGAGACGGAGACACAATTGGCGTTTTCCACAGTGCTGGACACAATGAGCGAGCACACTTCTCCCTTCCTATACAGGCACTGCCGAGTGACAACCGTCCCCCCTACCGCACCCTACTGTTTGGGAGGTTTTGTTGCAAGTTTGAAGAACAAAACAAAACAATACCTAAATGCAACGGGGTTTAACCTACACTTTGACATGCCCTTTCTAATAGGAACAGAATGACAAAACAAAAATCAATTAATACGTTTCCACACTATTGTGGGTGTCACAATCGTGTGTTGATGAGGTGGACTGCTGCTCTGGACCAAACCTGCATCCCATCGCCTCATCACGCCATAAACATTTCTCCACCAGGTGAAACACGGCACAGCATGCTGCCGTTGGGCTACCGGGGGGTCAAACTGCTGTGTGTCATGTTCTGTGTGAGTGATTCCACTTGATCCTCACAACGTCTTGTTGATGTCTACAACTTAGTCATAAATGCAGGTCTAACATGTTTTAGGATACAGGAGGTTTCCCTTCAGCAGAGTGGGTTTTCAGTTTCCCGTTTTCTTTGGTTGTTATGACATTCCTTGGTTAATTATGCACACACATGCACACACACGTGCAGTTTTGAGGGCGCATTGACTTTTACAATCTGTAAACCAGGGCTCAGCACCTCCAGGCCTGGAGGGCTTGCCTCCTTCCTGGAACACACCTGTTCTAAATTAGTGTGATGTCATCCAGCTGTGCAGCAGCCTGCTAACGAGCCCTTCATTTGATTCAGGTGTGTTGGAGCAGGGAGGGTGTCTTTTTTTTTTGCCATTGCTGAATAAAAAGTCCACTTCAAACTTCATAAACTCATTAAACGTATATTTAGTAAGAGTTTAGTTTGGAGGGTGAGATGGCAGACCCCCGACTCCATTCATTAGGGCTGATTGACAACCCTTTGAAAACAACTTAACAATTTGGCTTGATTGTGAGTTCTGAGCACATAAATGGTATCACCACATGATGTTGGGCATGCCGAGTGGCACACCGTGTGCTATATATATTTGAATAGACCTTTCCCTATGTTAAACTAAAACAGTTAAAGAATAAACTCAAACTTGAATGTCTGCATTATCCAAGGCTCTGCTTTTGGACCGGGTATTAAGTCCATTTTTTCCCCCACTGTTTGGCTTTCATTTGGGGAGTTTGTGACCCTCTTTTTGGATTATTAGAAGCCCTCCAACATGGAGCATCATTATGAGAGAGAATCTGGCTGGAGCCTGAATGGCTGGTAGCAGCATGGCTGACCATGGTTACAGCCTTGGCTTCATGTCAATGGTAGAAACGTGCGTGGCCCGAAATAAAAGAAAAAAAAAAACAAGGTGGGCGGGCGGAGGGTCTCAAAAATCAAAAGGAAATTGTGGAACAAATCATAGACTCCAAAACAGGTGTTTGTTCAAGAAAAAACAATATAAAGAAAAGACAAAACAAAAACCACAACTGCAATTTTGACCTCTGCTTCGTAGATCAATTGATTTTTGCCAAAGTACAAGACAAAAAGGTTTGAAAAATCAATTTTACAATATATTGTGACCTGAAGTGACTGATTTGGAAATGGAGTCGTGGGTTTGAGTGAAGGCTGCAAGTTTACCTGCATTATGCTGAAGGGACAACCTCCGTCTTTCCTCAGTAGAACCAATAACAACATGTGGAAAGAAAATAATGACGGTGACTATCAGTATTGCTGACTGATAATCTTTGGTATCATGTAAACAATAAACATGGTGTCTCAGATGATGGTGACGTCTGGATCCAAGGCTGATTCAAACAAATATCAGATAATCACTAGATTCCATTAGATAACTTATTTGCTGCAAAAACTGGAATACTGACATTTTCATCGACCAATCATGCTGCATATTTGCCATCTCCATTTTAAGTTGATATCCAAAAGCCAAAACATCCCATGAAGCTGCCAATAGATCAAGTTAGAAATGTGAAAATAGTCCAATAGGTCGATGAAGCGCAGTGGCTGCATTGAGGGGGTTTTCAACAAAATGAGCCAAACAACAACTTTCAGCCACTAAAAAAGAGGCTCTGATCAAGGTTGTTGTTCATACAACGACTGTGATACTCTGATGAAGAAGCTTTGCAGGCATGTCAGCCTCACAAAGAAGATACGCACCACCTCCTACATGAACCCACCCGTGTTCCCTCGTATTGATCTCTCCTGCGTCGACTCGAGTGTTTTTTCTCGTGTAAAATACTGAGCACAAAACCCGGAATGCTTAAAGTGCTACACATCAGGTCCTATTTGTCATCTCAGCCCAAACATTCGATTCCCGCTGCGTAAATATCTCGACACATTGTTGCCTGGCGATGCGAAATCAAGCTTCAAATCCGGATGAACAGCGCCCTTCTGTTTCATTCCCCGTTCGATGCTGTTTTAGCAACAGGTGCGAGGCCACGAGCTGCTCTATTTGCATGTTGATGTGTGGCAGGTTACTGGAGTGTGAAGTAGCTGAAGGCCTTCCAGTTGGCTGGTGTCATTTGAGGGAGGACCGTTAACAGGGTGTGAATTCAAGCCCCACCAACAATTTTTTTTTTGTTCTGTTTTTTTTAAAGGAGCAGCAAATTGCGAAGGAGAGCAGAACATTCTCTTCAGTTGTCCATTATATTTTACATTGTAGATACACACTGAAGACATCAAAGTTTTGAAGTAACATATATGGAATTATGAGAAAACCAACATGATGAATGGCGAAAGACATTTTGTGTTTTAGATCCTTTAAAGTCGCCCCCCCATCACTCTGATGACAGTTTTTTTTAAACCCCAGGCTGTTTCTCAATATGTTTCATAAAGGTACTTATGAAAATGGTTGTTACTTCCCATGTGCGCCTTGTCAAGATTACTTTGTGGATTTACCTGCATTCTTTTGTGGTTGGAACCATCAGCTGGAGTCATGTTTGTACAGAGCTGACGGCCCTTTTTCACAGCTGTTGGAATCTGTATAATGGCAAGAATACCAATCTGTGAAGGAAGAATGGAGAAATGACAGTGTTTGTGTGAGCGAAAACTGGTCGGAGTAAATAACCTTCGTCTTTGGTCTTTTCTTCTCTCACAAAAGTGTCACACCCTCGTGTCAGACTCCAGCAGAAAAACAAGGTTAACCAACATCCGACTGTACTCAGCCTTGTTCAGACACACATTTACAGGGACCACATGTGCACTCAGCATGAACGCTTCAATCGAGATTTCATCCTCACATTTTAAATGGAAGGGCGTTGATGGATACATAGCATGAGAAGCAAAAAGAGAAGCTGCTGCAAACATTCGCTCTTGACAGCTAATCTATCGGAGAGAAATGTTTTACTTGGCAACACACACACGCGCGCGCACGCACGCACACGCACACGCACACACCTCGTCATTATCTTCATCAAGTCATCTACTCAGATCTTTGTACTTTTTAATGTGATAATAGATGCAACAAAACTGACAAGTATTACAAAAAGGATTTATTTTTTGTAATTGAAAATGTAGCAATGTGGCTCAAGAAGGTAGGAGGCCTTGTTGTTTGTTACTCATCAGAGTCATACTTGAAAACAGCTAAGCTCTCTCTCTGGCTGAACTGCTCACTGAGCCGACTGTTAGGACGGGATTAGCAGGAGCGCTTCTCTCCACTGAAGAGCAGCTCCGTTACAAGTTCACTAAAATCCTGTTTACCAGAGGAGGAGCGGCACCATTAATCCTGGAAAAGACTCGACAGCAACATGAAAGATGGCCAACTGTCACTGACATGGCTGCGCAGTGGCGTCCGCTGCATGCCACTGCATTGGCGATGCTAAATTGATGCTAGCTTGATGCTTGTTGGCTGTCTGCATTTGAAGTTTCCAGTGTCTGAGTGGACCGAACTAATGGCTCCACTGCAGTTTGAACAAATAGCTTCATGTACAACATAAAAGCAATGTCATGACATGATACAAACTCAAAAACAAGTACTTAGATTTAATTTGCAAGGACTCGACTAATTTCAAAGATGTGGTTACCTGCTATTACATAAATACACAAACAAACCTGCTTTCTTGAGAGTTTGTGAAAAAAACAAGAAATAAAATAGCAGCTATTTCATATTAAACCATAACCATTTAACTTTACAATATGAGTTGAGTTGAGAAAGATGGATGCAAAAAACTACAGCACCTGGACATAAAGGAAATACTTGTAACTTAGAAATCAGGTTGCTATCAAACTGTCACAGTTTGATAGCAGTCACTTTCCTGTTTCCTTTTGAAAACTCACAGAGTGTCTCTGTACTCGTTTCTTAGCAGCCAGTATATCAAAAACACTCAAAAACCAGAGTATTCTTCCAAGAAATCACTTATTTGCAATATATTTTAAAGTAAAAACATACAAACTTCATTGGAATAACAGTCGTGATATTGGGAATTTGTACTGATTCACACTGAAAACAATTCTTACTGCCAATATTTTTGTGTGAAAAAAAAAGTGCTTGGATGTTAGATCTATCGGCACTCCCTTATATGTCACTTATGTCTGGTCTGTAGCAATAATCATCCCTTCTTTCTGTCTAAAAGTGGGTATCTTCAATGAATCATATATAGCTGCTCTTCCATAATGCATCAGGGTTCACGTACAGTGCACGATGAGTCAAATTGGCGGATATGTAAGGCGCGCCTTGATATTCTGTGGCAGCGCTGACCTGCGGTTCACAGATGATGCAGACTCTGACTGGGATCATTTAAACCTGCTGCCCCGGAGAGTCCATCCCAGGGCAGCCATTTGGAAGGAATTCAAATGGTCAAGAGTTGCCTGCGGTTAATTAAAAATTAACTACAGATGATTAATTGACACCCTTGATAAGAGTGCTTTAATGGACTCCCATTTGTGTGAGCTGAGGGCTGCAGCCAGTGATGATGTCCATCAAAATACATTCAAACCAAGGTGATTATCCGTTTTTTCTCCTTTTAGCCAAAGACTGAATGCCTTTTATTGTCGCAGTGTGTTGGAGGGCAGCTGTTCTAAATATGTAAGTCATGAAATATACACGGTTGTGCCTGCCACTTTCTCCTCTCCACACCTCCAAATTGGGTTATATCAGGGTAATGTTTTATTCCATGAATATGAACTCATACTCAAAACCTATCGAAAGTTTGTAATGTGTTTCTCTTGAGCGATGCAATTCTCATGGTCACAGTTTCTTTGTTGATTGTGCCTTAACGAGGATATGTAGCAGTTTTATATCTCATTTGGTTTGTTTGATCATCATTCACGCTTGTTTTATTCTCCTTTTTTTCAGTGTTGCAACATTTTCTTGTTTCCTCGGATACCTCCAATAAACGACTTACGTGTTCCACCCAGCTTGTTGCTGATGCTTTGACCCTAAGCAAAGCAGTAACTGTGATTGACTGTATCATTTATTTCTCCACCTTTCGCAGCCGATACATCAACCTTTTTGTGGTTTTTAGACAGATACCAGATCAGTGGGAACATGTCACTTTGCAGGAATTCAACATACTTTACATCGAGGGTTGCAAACATGACAGAAACACCACCAGATCCTAACAAACTGCTCATTTTGTTAGGATTATTTTCATCCTTTATCTGCTCGTCTCTGTTTGCGGCTGTTCCATCACAAAGTAATGTTTTCTGCATCAGAAGCAATCAGTCTGCCACATCTGTTAAACTTTAGTTACAACTGACCGGCGGCTGTCACACCCAAGAACAACGGTGCCTAAAAATCGGCACATCGATCACACAGCCCGACTGTTGTTCCCCTCATTAAGCCCACCGTAAACCGCTCACACAGGAATAGAGTGAGATGTCTTTCCTTAACACAGATGTTTATTTTTTTCCTCATTAGTTTCTGGGCAAATGCGTGCGTCGTGTAATTAAAATCCAGGGCTGTGAGCAGATGTAGGTTGTTGTTGTTGTTGTTTTTTTTTCCCCATTAAAAAAATATGCGTTACACCCTCTATAAAAATCCTTCCAAACCAAATTTGGCAAGCCCTGTGTAAGATATCAGTAAAATGGCAACAACATCCCGTCTTTTCTTTAGCGCCACAAACCAGAATGCCCCTATTTTGATTGTGTTTTATGAAGTTTCACCATTACCAACTCAACTCAAAAAGTCAAAAGCTTTTATGAGTCTAAAACCTAAAATGCAACAAAACCCACTGTTTGCTAAACAATACAATTTAGGGGGAAGTTGGGACACAACTGCCGAATGTGATGTGAATCGAGACAAAATAAAGTTGTAAACTGAGCTGTTGGCCAATACAACCCAGCTTTATATATGAAGCATTTGAAAATAACAAACACCAAGTGAAAATGTGCTGTACACACAATGAGCTGTTGCAGCGGGTGTTCATAGAAGCAAAGTAGCAACTAACAGCAAGTTCTCACACAAAGGTAGAACATTTGCTAGGCACACCAAACTACGTGCTTCAACTCTCTCATGAAAAGACTTTCGACAGAGAGTTCAGCCTGCACAATGGATCACTGTTGTGAGCATATAAGCCATTCGATTTTTATATGTTGAGAAACCGTTGTTGCTATTGGTATTTCCAATTCCTGCCTACATTTTTATAGCAATTCATACAATGTGGACTGTTGGTCAACAAGCAAGAAGAAAAAAAGACCAAGGTGAGGGTCTCAAACATTTACCTTCTCTTTTGTTCAGCTCCTCATATAATGCTCGTGAAGCAACTCTTTTCACCGTTTTGGTGAGAGAGCTGTACAACGGTATTTTCTCTTGTGCATGCACTTTTGTGAACAATGTCCAGGATTGTGAATTCTCACAGTTTTAGGGAAACGTGTGGAAAGGTACAAAAAACACATCCAATCATTTGTGTTTCCTAAGGACCTCAGAAATGTTTGCATCCAACAAAGGAGGTACATGCATGCACACGCACTCACACACACACGCACACACAGGCTTTCTTTAGGTATCCGTGAGTGATTGGAGACTCTATAGGAAGTCATAAAGTGTTGCTGTGACATAGCTGAACTTTAATTTCTGCTACTATAGTCACCAACTCCAGCAGAACAGGCACAATTGATCTGTATGAATACAAGTCAGACCTGAATGGCAGTTTGAATTGTGTGTATTCAGTGTGCCTGTGTTGATACCACTGCCTGTTATCAGAGCCACGCTATCTACACTTTAAATACATCAGACTGATTCAGACACGGTTGAGAGGTGTGCAACTGAGCAACGCCACTGGGAAAGAGACGCCCTCATTTGAAATGTGTGTACACCATTGTGTACCTCATTTTAAACTCTAAACCAGCCTGATAAGTGATTTGTAATGATTTATTTATAACATGGTGTCAGAGTAAGCTACCATAAATATTCATCAAATATTCATCAAAAAGCACTTGAGGAAATCACTTATTGGCAAGCGAGAATAAAAAAGCAGCTCCACATTTCTGAAGGATGTCAGAAACACATTTCTCGCCTCCTCCTGCTTTACATCTTCGGTGACAGCTGCTGAAAATATCCGATTAGCAAGCAATTTGTTTCCTATATGACCCTCCTTCTTTCTTTCTTCTCTTTATATCTCCCCTAACTGACGGCCAGTCAATACTTTCACATCCGAAGCTCTGTAATTCAGCGCTGTTCTTTTAATCCCACTGTGGCCCGGGGCTAATGTGATAGCGCTCATTCAGTGACCTTCACTTCTTGTCTCCCTGTCGAAGCCCAAAATATCGTCCAAAGAATGTCAGCCGAGGAGTTCAGCCTGTCCGAGAGCACCAAAAGTAGCGTGAGGAGGAATTAACCCTTCAGTTTTCGGCCGAGTAGAGCGCAAAACCTCTGCCACACCAGACATGAACTGAGACAAATGTTCCAAGCTGACCTCATCCAGTCGTAGTTAACACTGATATTTTCTCACAAGGATTAAAATCAACCTCGGAGTCAGTTAGCTTCGAGCACTGCGGCTGCTTGGTCGGGATCAGGAAATCTTCCTGGACCGGGTTCGAGTGGGAGCACAGGATTACTCTTCAGTTGCTTTCTCACACTGCCAGGAAGTCTTGTTCCTTCAAATCATTCCCCCATGTGCATCCTGTAGGACTTCACAGCGCAGTTTACTTATATAGAAAATCAATTTTAAGGAGACAGAGATGATGTGTTCTTGAAATCCTGAAAAAAAAAAGGTTGAGGGATGTTTTCAAGCAGTCTGACAGTCATACCGAGCTCCTTCTTCCTTTGTCCTTTTTTTTTTTTTTGCCGTTTTGCTGTTGTTGATCTAACATTAAACCAACTTTTCACCGTGGAAGCCTTCAGGCAGCAAACAAGACTCCAAGTTTCAGGCAGACTTCAGATTTCAAGCCTCAACCGAAAGTTTTGACAACGACTGAAAAATAAATAAAGAAAATTACCTTCCCAAGCAGACAGCAGATCACTGAAGGGCAGGGAGTTTCTGCCAAACCAATACTTTCTGTATTAGCGCCTAACGGAAACATTTGTCGTTTTTTGTCTTTTGGCTATTCCAAGACAGAATGCCGGGTGCTGCCTCTCTCTAAGTTAACACAAAATAAAGAGAAATGAAAAAGGAATTTAGCTTCCTCCCTGTGACTCTGAAAACATAAGTGAAAAAAGTCTTGGGAGAACCAAACATGACTTGGTGAACAAAGCGGAAACATGACACTATTGCTCAATCGGTACAACTGTGCTCAGTCTCATTAAAGCTCGCCTTTCTTCAGCAGCGCTCAGCGCGAGTGCTTCCAGGGGCCCTGCTGAGCCACTGTTCGCATCGCCACTGATGCATGAAAGCAAGTTCGAGGGGGGACGATGATATTTTAAAAGGGGCACAGTTGGCCTCCCCGTCGGAGCGCCGTTGCTCATTGCGTAAGCAGGGCGGAGGAGCCTGTCATCAGGCAATTTGAATCAGAGCTGGAAACAACAAAAGTTGGGTTCAGCGAAGCCTGCAGTGGGTGGATGTAGTACACACAACTAACTAACTTTTAGAGGTCAGCACTTTGATCTCAATCTGATGGATGTTGTAGGGCTAAAATGTTTGTCTTGCAATACCAACCTTGATGTGTTTGTCGGATTATTCAGTGATAAAACGTCAACCCCTCCCTGCACCGTGAGGTTGTAAAGGACGGCTACTTGGGATTCATCCTTTGACTTCTCAAAAACAGCCATGATTGGAGTGAAAAGTTGGAGTGGAAAGTGTGTTTGGCCAGCAGAAAAAAAACACTTTCATGGTATTACTTCATCATTCAGAGAGGCACACTTTTTTTTTCGCCCCCCCTCTCAAAATGATGTGTGAGTGAGACACAGAAACAAACTGTCCAACAGCCAGTTCGTTAAGTGACAGCTGAGAGGACCTCGGCGTGGATAAATAACAGATTCGGTGCCATCTGAGAGCGGCGATCGCTGATGGATTTTTCTGACCACAGAGTCTGAAAAGTGCTAAAAAAGCAAGACAAAATCTATCTATCTATCTATCTATCTATCTATCTATCTATCTATCTATCTATCTATCTATCTATCTATCTATCTA
>JAUESE010000027.1:5364666-5378412 GCA_032274725.1 Malacoctenus triangulatus
AGGAAGCTGGTGGTGTCGGCAAAGTAGATGTGTCCCAGTTCCGCGTGGTAGTCGATCGCGCGGGGGTTGACTAGGTCCTCAATGGGCTCCATGTGCTCATCGCTGGACTTGATGTTCATGTCCAGCCCTCGGATGACCCCCGGGCGCCCCTTACCGTAGAACAGGAAGAAATCGTTTTTTGGCTCTATGAAGCGAGAAAAAAAACAAATTCCTTTTTTTACTGTTTATTGCCAAATAATTGGTCCAATTGATCAGCGCTGATCCCTGCATTAAACCCTCTTACTGGCCACATTGTTCTTATGTGTTTGCCAGAGCCTTGGCCATCCATTCACCTTAATGGAGCCAGTAATCAGTGCCAGTGACTATGTTCTACCCCCTCAATCACTTTGCTGCTTTGCAGCAGCCTTCGGAGGACGGGGAGGAATTTGCTTGTGCAAACAGACAGTCGCAACACTCACCTGGACTGTGAACACTGTTTCTGATCTGAAATAACAAAGTGTCTGGGAAGAAAAGCAAACAGAAAGGCCTAGAAAGCTGAGGCAGCTCCTTGGCGGCCCACCAGCCGCTCGGGGGGAGGGGGGGGGGGGCGTATGTTTCTCGGACCCCTTTGGGATGCTCCAGGAAAGGCGGGAGGAGGAATGAAGGAGGGCTTCCATTGAGGGGAAGCAGACCTCTCCCGGCTCTGAGCGCCTACCCAGGAGACTGGGATGCTGGGGGTGAGGACCACACATGCCTCGCTTCAATTTATCATTTGGTGAGGGGGGGGAAGAGAGGAGACCAGCAACCCAGGAGACAATTAGGCAATGCAGGAGACCCAGATATCAAGCCCCGCTGCGACTGCTGTATGAAAAAAGACCACCATTTAACACCAAATCTCATTATGCTCAGGGAGATGGAAAGCGCGAGAGCCGAGAGAGAGAGAGAGAGATAGCTGGTGTCATCAGAACATCTTTGAGGGGGGAATAAATCAAACGTGTCATGCCAGGCCTCCCAATGCTTCGTTAGCCAGATCGAAATGCGGTGGGCCCCTCAAATTGTGTCATCAATTTGATCTTGCGCTTTTATTGTCAACCACACAATGTCCAGCGATTGATCAGAGCGCGCCAACAAATGCAGACAAACTTAAGACCTCATTATGGCGATAATCAATCAGCCGCGCGACAGGTCAATGGCGGAACACCACTTTTTAAATGGGTCTGCGTTACACCGGCGCTCGTCTTTTATCACTCGACGGCCACGCGTCCGTCGCACAGCCACGAGCAAACGGCGTTATGACAAAGAGTGGCAGCGTGAAGCGATCTGTTCCAAACACGAGCCCAGTTTAATGCTGATCAGGAAGCGAGCGCCTCGTCAGCATCAATCTTCGAGCGCGGTCACTCTCGGCGTTCGTGTCTGGCTCCCGTCTGGAGGGATGAAAGTGACACTTTGACGCATGGACGAGCCAAGAACGGGGATGGTCGAACTACCAACCATCAGACTGGAGGAAAAACAAACCCACATTAGCCTCCATAACAATTTTGGGGATTGGGGGATGCTGGAAGAAGTTGCACCTTTGCATGTTGAGCTCAAATGATGAGGTGATTGTCCTCTTAAATGTTGTAGATGAAAAACAGCTATTCTTGCTCACTGTGCAGACATTTTTATCCAGTTTAATAATGTGAAGGCAGAACGTTAGGTTAGAAGTGCACTGCGGGTCACCACAGCAGACAAGACGGAAGTATTGATCAGAAAAGTGGCTCCGTGGTCAATTTGTCTCGACGATAAAAGCTTTATTGCCCTCCTGTTATTTAGTGAGGGAGAACGATGTGTCAATACCCGAGCCTTAGGTCTTTGTTTGGGTTCATCTCGGTTTGAATGTACACGCGTCTCGGTGTTTCCTTGGAGAATGCAAACAAACAAACAGCCACCCGAGCCGTGGAGAGGGGGGTAGCGGATTAGAATTGTACCGACAAAGTTTACACGAACGCCGACTGAACTGGAGGCTTGATGTCAAAACTGATGTGCCTTCTGAAAACAGGTTCATGGCAAAAACCAGATGGCTGAGGTGAGTGATGAAAACACCGACTGAAGCCTCGGAAAAAAAAGTCTTATATTTGCATCAAACTGTTTTGTTGGGGTTGTTTTTTTTTGTTTTTTTTTCCTGTGCTGCGGTGCCTGAAGAACAACTCCAGAGTCTGAGGTAGGGGTGAAAAGTTTGCGTTTTCTCCAAAGCATCAACCAGCCAAAACTTCACCACCTGACTGCTTCTCTATATTCTGAATTCCAACCTAAAATGTTGAATTCCAGACTCTGAATTGAAGCTCTAAGACTGGAGAGATTATATCTCTGGGCTGACCTGAGAGCTGCTCAGGGTCCCTGCAGAGGGCCTGGAGGACAACGGAGGAGGACATATATGTCTTTGCTCCTCAAATTGCCACCACAGCAGAGTAAGTGTGAAAGCCACCATCAGGCCAATGTATCTTGGCCCCAATACGGTAGTTTAATGGTGTCCCACAATCTTTTTCATACAATGACAAACTAATTCACTAGTGTGTCACTAATTTCAATCAAAAACAGACAAAATCTTTGATGATCTGCCAAATATTGAGAGGAAATGTTACGTTGGAGAAAAAGGAACAGAAACACTCACTCACTCTACATTTTTGGACAACTCTCCGGCTATAAAATCAAAATAAAGCCAGGCAGCCTGAATATACATCATCATCACAAAAAAGGATGAGAAATACTGCTGAAACTTCTTTTCAACTCTCTGCGCGAAGACACACTTTTTAGTTAGATGATAGGTGAAAACGGGGACTAACTTTTGCAGGATTTCCCGTCGGAGCTCAGGCTGTATCCGGTGCGACAGCGGCAGGTTCGCGATTTGTAGCTGCCACTCAGGAGGCAGATGTGGGAGCATCCGCCCGGCTTTCCGTAGGAATCCGTCTCACACGCGTGACTTTTAACTGTACACAGAATCAGAGAGAACAACAAAAAAAAACACACAAAAAAAATGTAACCCTGTGGTGCGCCCTCTGCTCCCATCCACTGCACAAAATACACATTGTGAGTCAGAAACCCGGGGGTAGAAAGTTGCACTAATATAGCACACGTTCTTCACCTTTGGGCTGAGCGAGTTTGTGGTAAACACGGAGTCCTCTGGAATTCCCCAGGCTGGCGAGCGTTCTGCTCTCCGCTGTGATGTTGAACCTGTGAATCTGCAGCAGCCCCGCAGAGCTCCCGTCGGAGGGGTCAGAGTGGATCGCATAGAGGTAGTCCTCAAACACAGCTAATGCATAAATGTACGACACCTGGAAAACAAGAGCGATCCGTGTTGTTTTGTTGTGTAGATTTCTTTTTGCATCACTCTGGACCTCCAAAAAATAACATCCAGCCACAACACAACCTCAGAAAAGGAAATGACAGAAATAATTTTATGGTCGCCCAGCATGTAATATGCATGAGTTGAATGGGAGCCGGTGGTCTGTTCAATTGGCGGGCCCCCACCCCCCCGAACGGGACAGAAGTCCGGGGGGTCCACGGGGAGGCGGCCCGGGCCCCTGACTCCACAGTCTCCGCGCTGCATTTAGCAGGCTGACACCCACACACAGCGACATGGCTGGATGAGCTGTGTTCACAGGAAGCACACCTGAGCTCGCTGGCCCGCGCCCCGACATCACGGGCGCCAAGGAACACGCGTCAGAATAAATAAATAAATAACAAACAGACCAGTGAACCGTCTCTCCCAGTGGAGTTTGGCCTCAGCGCTCTACTTTTGCCTGCTTTGTTTTTTTTGTTTTTTTTTTTTTGGGGGGGGGGGTGTTTTTGAAAACAGTTTGAAAGCACGACATTGCGTCAAACCAAACACAACTACACCTCAAAAGTGCGATCAGTGTCACAGAGATAGATCAGACAGTTTTTTTGCATTTTTGCACTTAAATGTTAAAAAAAGAGTTGTTTTATTGCATAAAGATCCAATAAATTGATGAGCAGAGTTTAGAAATTAATCCATGTTTGTCTGGTGATGCAATATAATCTAACAATAAACAAGATTCAAATATATGCAAAATTTCATAAAATAGCATTTTTTTCCATATAAAAACTGAGCAACATTTGAGGAAATCAGTATTTCAAATGAAACTGAGGTCATCCTTATATCACATTGTCGACTAATGTGAGAAAATGCATCACAATGACGGTTTGATCATGACAAACTCATTTCTCTTGTTGGTGTTTCCTTTTCCGGCAGATGAATCATACCTGAAGACATTCGCAAGCAAGAGTGGAAGGAATTTGAAACATGACAGAATTTTATTCGCCAGTTTTTCGTTTCCAGAAAAAAAAAAAAACAAACACTGAGCTTGAAGGTTTGTTGTGTCCTCCGACAGAACGGAGCCGCAAGACATTGGAGACACGACTCCGTCTGATGTGGGCACAAGGCGGCTAGATGAGAACAAATTCCCGCAAAGAACACCTGCGAGCACTTTAAGGTACTTGTTATGCATGTTCCCCTCTGATCATAAAGGGAGGCGATCTCGTCCAAGTTGGTTCAAAAGGTCTTTTTAATGAGGAAGAAAAAAAAAACAATCGCCATTTGTGATGAAGGGCCTGAAAAGTGTGCTACAGGAGAGAGACTATTGATATGCTCATTTGGAAGGCCGCCCTGCATGTAATGCAGCTCCTCTAATTCATCCAACCACCTTCTTCTCCTTCAGAGATTTCAATAGAAATGAATTACAAGCAACAAGCAGTGAATATACCTACCCGTCTCCCTGAGATAAAGCACAATACAAAGGCAATAATTTGAGCCAAGTGAACGAAAAAACGGGAGACAGTGAAGATAATTTGTCAAGATAGAGTGCTCACGATTAAAGGCTGGGGGAGGAGGGGGGGGAGACAAATGAATCAGCAGACACTCACTTGGCTGCCGTGGATAATGGTCTGCCTGTTCTTGCCCTGGTAATCCACCACGTCGATGTAATCCAGGTAGGCGTCGGCCCAGTACACCAGCTTGGTGATCACGTCCAACGCCACCGCCGTGGGCTGCTCGATTTTGCGGTCCACCAGCCGGGTGCGGTTGGTGCCGTCCATGTTGCAGCGCTCGATCTTGGCCCCGCTCCCGTAGTCGGTGAAGAAGAGCATTCTGCAGGGAGGGGGGGGGGTTAAAGGGTTAAATGCTGATGCCGAATGGACACTTCTTTCAGGTTTTTTTCAACAATCAAAGTACTTTTTCGACAACATTGTTTAATCTGTACTTGAGTTTACATTCATGCTTTTACTTGAAGTCTAACTTGACTTACATCATCATACAGTTTATCAGTGGTTTACCCCTAAAGAGATGCCGGAACCACGAACATATCCCACCTAAACTGTTGCAATTTTCAACACAAACTGTATTCTGAGCCTCTCTCCTTCATCTCTGTCCTGGAAGGAGGCTTGTATGTTACAACTACTTGTGTGTGGGTGACGATGAATCCGACACGAGCCGCTCCGTCTTCTTTCTTCTAAAGTCAAACCAAACATTCGGCGGGAGACTCCAGGTTACAAAAGCTTTACTCAGCTTAGAAATCAAAGTTTTCACCTTTCCTCTAGAGCCTTCTTTCAAGAAAAAGGTTTGATGTGACACACTCTGATCAAGTTATCATTTATTTTGTTTCAAAACTAATCTAATGATAGCTGAAGACGTGCAAGCAGTTATAATGAAAAGGCAACCTGACCCAGTGCTCCTCTCTGTGTAACTGAGGCTAATCAGTCACACCACAACAGCAAAAAATTATGTATTTCTGTGTATTTCTACATCCGTACAAAAGTGTCAGTACTGACATCTGCTCTTGATTGTGACAAGTGTCTCTTATTTCTGTTTCCTTTCATCCCAGGACTTGCAAAGCCTCAGGGGGGGCGCATGTGATTTCTGGCCTCCCAAGTTGGGAGCCAAAGCTCTCGATTCTGCTCATTTTCATCTATTCACCACAACAGAAATCTGTTGGCAAAGGAGGGAAACTATCACAGAGTTGTGGCGAAAAATATAAATTGTACTTACGAGGTTATTGTATTATCCTCCATAATGTGGGAACAACTGGTCAGGACAGCTGAACACTGATAAATACAAATAATTGAGTATATCAAGAGCCCAGGAGGCTTTGGGGTGAATTTCTGAAGGAGGCATCTCAGGGACGAAGCTAACGTGAAGACTTGTCAATAAAGAAGGGGCGGGGGGGGTCATTTTGATGGTAAATGCAAGATAAAAGGCGGCCTTGGTCTCCATTACCTGTGATTGCGATCTTATATCTTGACATTGACGTCTACTTGGGCCACAATGTGGCGGCCTCACAAAGTCAGGGCAGCGAAGGGTCATTTGAAATGATTTAGAAGTTCGCAGTCTAAAAGTCGTCATAGCAACAGCTTCATATGACTGAAGGGAATGTCTTAACAAGGTAAAATACAGGAAGTAATTGCAGCAAATAATTGAAAACACCGTGTGACGTGATGATTCCTTAAGTTTTTTTTCTACAAACAGTTTTGTTGCATTTGAACGTGTGTGTAAAAAGTCCAGTGAGACTGTTTGTCTGATTAAAAAAAAGACCTTTGCCTGGAGGCAAATGGAATGAAAGCAGCTTTTTCTATTTCCTTTGTGGTCATTTTTGGGGACATTGAGAAGGCATTCTGCAGAGAGCCACGGGGAATGTGAACAGACATGGAGTGATAGACAATGTGGGACGCGGAGGAGAGCCAAATCATTCAGCAGTACCTGAAAACTACAAGAGGGGCTCCTTAATCCAATTGAGAAAAAACAGGAAGCGAGTGCAACTCGCCGAGGTGATTTATATGAAAAAAAAAGAAGATTGTTTTCTGCTATCACAGCAGGTACGATCGGAAAATGAAGGAAAGTGTCCTTTCACCAAAAGTAAAGATCTGCTGGACTCTCGCTCCAAGTGTTCGAAAACTGCTCAGGTCTGCACAACGGCGTGATTAATATGGAGGGCCCGGCCGCGCCGTCTTGCTGGGACCCCGCGCGGACGGCGCTCCGACGGCTTCCAGTGATAACAAGCTCCAGCCAGAGAACGACGGGAAGCCGACTTAATCTGCACAAGTCAAGCCGGGGAGGGGGGGAGTCAGGCCGCCCTTTGAACCTGAGACCAGGCTGTGCTCAAAAAAGTGCCGGAGTCAGCAAGGGACCCCGGGGCCCCCAAACAGGTGAACCTCCACGTGGCATATCAACGATCGCTGCCCTGGATTAGGACGGTGCTGATGCTGTGCTTGTGCATGCAGCAGCAGCCGCAATGAGATCCATGTCGGATTCTGGAAATGAGCACCCGCCCTCCTTCCCCACATGATAACATTGGACCGCGAGAAAGCAGCAGGAAACAGGCTCGAATCTGACTGCGAGGCAGGAGAGTGTACAGACAACATTACAGCTGACAATCAGTGAAACGGATCTACACGTACCGAAGCGGATTCCTCCTCAAATGCCAGCCTTCTGTCAATTTTAACAAAGCAGCAGCAGGAAACAGCTGCATTTTTCTTCAACAATTTGGGTCAGATTGGCAGTTTCCAGACTGAAAAACACCCTCAGATTAAATATTTCCTTGTCAAACAGCGTGCTAACATCTCTTCCTCCTGTAGGAAACTTTTTTTTTTTTTGGTCTCGGTGGGAGCGGCTGCTTGTTTTATGTGTCGTGCTTTGTAATGTAACTCTGTGGAAGTCTGAGTACGATACTCGGTTTGACTCATGAGGCAGCTTTAAGTTTATTAGCCAGAAGACTCCAAGTGAAGTTGGAGGCGCTCCGCAGGGAGGGGACGGGTGGTTTACTGTTGATGGAGATACTCGTGTTTACCAAAACAAAACAAACTAACTGAATGCTTCAACTTTTACATTCATCAGCTTTACAACACCATATAGATTATTAATTCTAATTAAAGGGAGAACAGAAGAGACAAAGGAATTAATGAACAACTAATGACGAAGAAACAACGAACAACAAATGATCGAACAAACCAACAAAAGAAATAACAAACGACTGGATCTGGGATAAATAAGATAGAAAGAACAACCAAAATAACGAATTCTCACTTCACAAGAAGGCAAAAAAACACATTGAATCCGGTATATACGCATTTAGCAAATCCAGCATCTATCAGGTGTCATGTTCACACCACCTAACGCTGGCACTGAGCAACACATACTGACAAATCTAAAGTTCATACCTGATTAGCAAAAATAGGATGGCAGTAAATCATCTTTTTATGATAAGAAGTCTACAAAAAAGTCCACAATGAACATGATGGAAAATGTGTAATTTTAAAATACATCATTATTTTCCAACTTGACAAACAAACAACTGCGTTTGTACGATGCTTTCCAAATAGGCTTTCGTGGAAAAAGAAGAAAGGTTTTTCATCAAAACGCCCACAGTATTGTCGTGTTAGAAAGGTTATACAATGAGAGAGAGAGAAAGAGAGAGAGAGAGAGAGAAGAAGAGACAGTAAACTAACAACAGTGGGAAAGGAGTGCCAAAGCAAAGCAGGGGCATATTATATGAAGACTGCTCCTCATGCTGCGCTGCGATCCAGCACCTCCCCGATTCCTTTTGTTTTTCACTCCGTTGCTCCGGGCTGACAGACCTCTCTCATACTCGCTCCTTCAGAAACAGCTGTAGCCATCTCTCACCAATTAGAGTCAGGAAAGAGGTTTCGGGAAGCGTCCGTCTCTTGTACAGCCAATCTCGCAAACCCTGCAAACACACCTCCCGCGGCGGTCAGCAGGCTGCGTCGGTCCTTCCCCCAATAGAACGCGCGCCTATACGGGTGCGTGAGCCATGTGGGCTCGTGACAAACGGAGGATGCAGAGGAGCTGCAGAAGCCTCTCCACACGCGCAGTATGTTCACCATTACCCATCTTACTTTCCAGTGGCTGCCCCCACGTCTAATGAAAAGCGAGGGATGCAGCCGACCAAATCACAACTGCCCGTGCCATTAAGAAACAAGCCGCTAATTATTTTTGATTGGACCCATCTGCCGACGGAGGAACCCCGAGCAGCCCGACGGAGCTCAGTTTCCCGAGCGGAAACGGCTACAAGCAGACGAGTTGGATTCAATCCCACTACTTTTATGATACAGCGTTCACATATCCAACATGAGAAAAGTACCTCTTGATCTGAGTGTTTTACATCAAACGTAAAGCAAAAAAGGCCAAAAAACAACAAATAAAACCGATTCATACTATTTTTTAGGATTATATACGAATTGTGAATTTTTCAGATAAGATTATTATGAATATTTTCAATCACCATCTTCTTAAATGTTTCTTCATCTTTTAATACACTGGATTTCATACACAGCCTTGACCCACTGCACCTGTTACTGGTTTCCTTGATGGCAGAATGAGACCACGGCGACCGTCGCTAAGCAGGTAAATCGGTAAAGACTTGTCTCAAAAAGGCTTGCGGTGGGCCCCACCCACCCCCCAACACCCACCCACCCACCCAGCTCACCCTCCCGAAGTGTCCTTGAGCACAACGTTGCTCCCAGCGAGGTGTGAACAGCATGCGCGGCAGCTCGCAAACTGACGGGGTGATTGTGCGTCTGTGAGCGTTAATGGGAACACGCAAAGACTCCGACGCAAAAAAAAATGTTCTTTATGTGTAAGAGTTTGTTCACTGTTTCCGTTTAAGGTCGTCTATAAATTGCTCTCCATCTGATTCTTTTGCTTTTGAACTTGCTGAATCTTTTATTTTTGTCTTGATGGCAGAAAATAACCAAACATTTCATCTCAAACTTTTTTTCTCGTGATTGTTTTTGGGAGGAACAAGAAAAAAAAATGGAGGCACGCTCGGAAACGACATCCGACAACTCCGTGTCTTTTGAAACCACCCCCCACTCCACCCCCCACCCCTCCTTTCCACCCCCTGGGTTTCCAACACAAATTGCTCCCTGAACACGACTGGCGTCGCTGCACCCGGCGTCACTGAAGTTTGGAGTTGATCATTACTGTGCTACAAAACGGGCCACATATTTCTCAGGTTGTGCCGGAACAGGATCCGCCATTGTTATTAGCGGCGTCTCCGAAAAAATGTCGATCACAGAGAGGTGTCCCTATTAGGACTTTTGCCACGCCGCCGTGTCCTTGCGGAGCAGCGTTTCTACTCTCCCCTGACTAACCGGGAGGAAAAAGTGCAAAGCGAGCTGCTGATAATTGGCCCACTCTCGGGTTACCGCTGCAGTGGCGCATTTCTTGAAATTACTTGACTGCTTTGTTTTTTTTTGTGTGTGTGTTTTTCTGCACTATGACACATTAAAGCAACATCATCCTGCATATTCTATATACCACCGTGAGCCCTGAAGCTGTCTTACTGACAAAAAAAAAAAAATAGAAATATGTTTTCTTCTTTTTATTTTTAATTTTGTGATTTTTAGAGGCAAAAAAAAACCTCTGAAAGAAAGTCCTGAAGGGGCATTTCTTACCGCGGGATGAGGGGTGAAATCAGTGAATGCAAATGACTGTCTCGACAGTACAGGCTGTCGAAAGCTTCACCAACTATCCACCAAATTACACAGCTCAGAGAGAAAGAAAGAAAGAAAGGAGAGGGGAAAAAAAAGGCCGCGGCGAAGGACAGGGAATCATTTAAATCCCTTCCTTCCACCCAGTCAGCTGTTATGAATAGTGAAATGCTGTTTTATTCTTTGTCCGGGACTTCCTCTTTTTTTTCTCTTCTCCTCCATCCCTCCTTAATAATAACATACAAGATGATAAATGAGCCTGGAGGAAAGTTTCCAAAGCAGGTTGTATAATCCAGGGCTGCAGAATACTCACCCCATGAGAGGATCCAGAGCTATTCCTTTAGGATTCTGCAGGTCTAGTTGGAGGATCGTCACACACGTGCTCCCACTGCGGTCGCAGACAAATATCTTGTCGGCGACGCGGTCGACAAAATAAAAGTTTCCCGTCAGCCAGTCGATGGCCATCTGCTCCACATCTGCAATCCAGAAAAAAAGAGGTTACCTTTTGTTTCTCTCACACACGCACGCACACACACAGTTTGCATTTAGCTGATGAAAGAGGACTCACACACACGCCACCTCCTAAATCAAACTGAATGTCACAGCAATGATTTAGACCCTGACCTGCAGAAAAGCGATGAATGTAGAGCGAGAGTCTGAAAAATATGTGAAATGTATGTGATGCTTGTGAGAATTTTTGGCTTGATGTGTGAAGAAAAAAGGAGGCCCTTTTGAAGTAGCAAAGCCAGTGGACTCTGCAGGCTTAAATGACAGCTGAAGGATAAAGGTGAGCACCCAAACTGCTGAGGCTAACCTCTCCTAAACCACACAGATAATGAGGGGATAAAGAGAGAGAGAGAGAGAGAGAGAGAGAGAGAGAGAGAGAGAGAGAGAGAGAGAGAGCACTTGCAGGTTGGAGTGGGAAAGAAAGAGGAAGCCAAAGAAGGTGAGCCTGCATGTGAGGGGGAAGCTGGATGAGGACACGTAAATAAATCCAGGTTATTCACCATTTGAGAACCCGAAATGAAGCAGAAAGGAGATGGAATGACTCCATGAGAGGAGGAGGCAGAGGAACGATATACAAACGTACGTTGCAAACTTTGTTGCGTTCTGATTTCCTGTTCCCGCGCGAACCCCCGCAGGTTCCTCGTCACTGCGCAGCGCAGGAACCAGGAGGACTGGGCGGACAGCGCCCAGCACACGTTCTCCTGCTGGTGAAGAAAATCCAAGGCCAGCGTTCCATTCACACTCAGGGACCTCATCGGCTTGAGGCCCGTTCCGTTCAGATGGGTGATGACGATGCGATCCGAGCCTCCGATGAGAAGCGCGGGGCGGCCGTCACCGGGATCTGAAGTGAGAATAGGGTCAGATTAGCTCCCGCTGAGGCAGCAGGTGAGACCATCCATTCACCCTCCTGGATGTAGAAACACGGAGCGTCGACCGGTGGGGTCCACTTTTCATTCACTGCATTCTAATCACGATGACCGTTTGGACAACCGGCATGATGAATCACACCTCATGCGAGCCGTGTTCCATGGTGACGGATGAAAGCTCAGCGAAAAAATGCAGGTTCGCCGGCTCGAGCTCGTCAAAAAACAAGTTCAGTTCCTAGCAACAGAAACATCAAAAATAACATTGATAACGCAAATTCAAAATTTAATATTTACTCTTTGTTACAGTCGAAAGTCACTCAAAAAACATGTAATGAAAATAAGAAACGACGATTGATCAAAACAAAACAATTAAAAAATGAATCGTGACAAAACAATGGAGAAGTTTAATCAGCAGAACAATAGTAAATGAAATATTTAAATATTAAATAATTTCATTATTTTTAATTAAACGTTATTGGCTGATGAGTTCTAGGTTTATTTGTGGCACCAATGAACTTAAATTGCCTCGACATGGACATGCTTTGAGTGGTACTATGCAAATATTATTAATTATACACAAGTAATTATTTAAAAAAAACAAAAACACAAAGAAAACATCGCAAAGCATATTGTCACTGCAACACAAAGGCATTCAGATGGAATTTTTAGAATCAAACTAAGACAAAAATAACTGTGAAAGAGAAAAATTTGCATTCACTCAGACGGCCGTTTTGAGTGCAGTCCAAGCCGCCCGTCCTGCAGCTCGGCCTGCAACAGCAGCCCGCGGTGGTGAAACCGAAACGCGCTCTCTTACGGGCTTAATTGAGCGTGCGCATTCTGTGACACCAGGTTCACCCCTCTCCGCAAAGGGCCCTTATTTATCCCAATCTCCAACACAAGTTCGAGTCAAGGGCTACTCTCCTAAAATAGGCAATAAATCAGAATGTCTGGTCACATAACTGCTCGTGCACGGATGACTCAGACACATTTCTCTCCCACACTATAGAGTGTGTGTGGTGGGGGGGGTTAAGAGGTTCCCACCAGAAAGACTCTGGCAGGAGGTTTGTACACGGGCCCGCCGGCGAGCCACATCCTGCAGGTTTCTCCCCGCCGAAAAGTTCTCCTTTAAGAACCTAAAGAAGTTTTTCCTCACTCATAGTTCAACGGACATCTATGACCCAAAACTATTGACACACACAGCTCATCCTGGATCCATCTGGTGCCATATTCACCCATTGATTTGATTCTGTGAGACGCTTTGGATCATATTTGTTGGATGGAACAGTCCAAATAAACAGAAAACAACAACCAGCGTTATGCTGGATTGCGTTGCGTGGCCAACAACACGTCTGCCGTCCACAGGAAACACATTTAGCCCCTGTCAGTTCCCTTACAACATGCTTTGACCCGCGTGTAAATAATTTACAGGCCTGTACATGAAAGGTGATATCAGGCGGAAATAAAAATCCATCGAGAGTGGTGTGTGTTGTTAGATTCATGGTGGGAAAAAAAAAGAAAGAATACTTTCTCTTCTTCGTTTGAGCCAAATGAGATCAGATCGGATCAAGATGAAATTTGGTGAGAAGGAGGAGCAAAATAAAAATAAAGTGCGCTGCCCAGTTCGAACTTCAATCTCGCACGCGGCACGTTAATATGTTTTTCATACCCTGCCGCTCCTCCTCGTCTTCTGGCCTCCGAGAGCTCCATCTGAATTTATATTCATGAGCTTTTACAACTAATGGTAACCCCATACTTATCCTCCTACCACAATCACTCCCTGCTAAATTAATATTAATGCATGTGAGCGTTGGGTTCAGTTAAGTTTATGGGTAATCATATTCAGTTTATTCCTGGTAGAACACCAGTCACAGTGATTAAAAGCTACAGCTTCTCCCCC
>JAUESE010000027.1:5916306-5927078 GCA_032274725.1 Malacoctenus triangulatus
AAGACCAGAAGCTCACAAACGATATAAAATGTGGAAAAAAATAAAAATGTGTGTTGTAGATCTTAGTGAGGAGATGTTGAGAAGTCGTGCAGATCCGAAGCAGAAGTTCGACACTGCTGCTCTCTGTTTTAAAGCCTCACTCACAACCTGCTGGTTGGCCGGGAGGGAACTTTGTTCCAAGGTCCTGTTTCAGGTGGCGTGACAGGCTGGCGAGGAAAAAGGTCGCGACTTCAAGTCCGTAGAAAGCGTACGTCTCCTGATCGGTGCAGGCTCTGTGAGCTCCGAGCGTTTCCGTGACTCGCTTCCCACCCAGTTTCTCGCACCGGCCTTCCGAGGCGCGAAATGTGAGACACGCGATGACTGCGTGACAATCAAGAGGCATTAACAAAACAAAAAGTTGTTTCCTCAATAACTTGCAGACTTTCTAGCCTTCCAGCCCATTATCCTTTGAGGCTCGGTTGCATTATGAAAGTGGCCTGAGTTCAGTTTTATGAGGTGCTCCCTTTTTTATAGCAGGATTGAGATTCTTCTGTCTCTGGGAGGAAGCTTATTGCCCTCCTGTGATGGAAAGTTTCAGCCGACAGAAAAAACATGCCTCATGACTCAGACGAAGTTCTCGACTTATAGGAGAGCGAGAGAGAGGGTTCGCTTTGCTTGCACTCAGCAGAAGTAATCCCCGCACTTGGTGCTGTGACCTTGCATTTTGTTGAAAGAGCAAAAACTTTCTCTTTCAAAAGGAAAATGTACCTCACGAACTTCAAGAACTCACTGAGAATGTCTTTTTAAGCAACAATGTGTCGGAAATCAGCTTTTTCACTGCAATCTTCAGCAGGGACACTTCAGGTTCCTGCAGCAAACTGACATTTTCAAATCACACAGAAACTGCACACATGTACTGTTTAGCATCCATTATTCTTTTTTAAAAAAAGTAAGCTTTTATTCAGCCTTTAACAGTCCCCAAATCGTTAAAATCTCCTACTGCTTTCATTCCATCCAGCCTAGTTCCACTTGTTGTTGACCAGAGGTCCCAAAGGTTTCATCGAGGAAATAAGTTTTGGGGTAGAAAACTTTCTAAACCCAAGATTCAGCATCTCGACTTCATTGTTTGCCATTAAAGTTTAATGGTGGAGAGCAGAGAATGAGGTGCCACTGCTGGGAGCAAGGAGAGCGCTGAGCCAAGCTCACCACCGCTTTCTAAGGGCCACTTCCTGAATGACAGAGTCTATTAAATGAAAGTTAACAAACATCGTTCAAACAATTAAAACTGCACAAACAATGAAGTTGTAGAGAAGGAAAATTGATCAAATTTGTGTCTCAAGAGATTGTTTAGTTTTGTTCCAAGAGAAGGGAGAGGTTAGTATTCCCAAACCACAATGAGTTACACTGAGTGGGTTTTACTCCGTGAGTCTGCAGTACATGTATTTTTCACAGCACATTGAGCGCTGAGGTGTCGCAGGTGGGCCCTTAGCTGTGGGGCAAAAGCAATATAGCAGCAATAACCTCTCATCCCGACCTCCAGGACCCTGAAGTGGTGTCAAATATAGAAGGACAGGAGATGCTGTTACATGACCCCCGGCAAGAATGCCTGAGATCAGCTCCAACAAGAAATGAACAGCAGCCACCTCTATATGTTGGACTTTCAAAACCATATCCAACAAAAAAAAACTAGTCTGAGGTTTATTGTTGCACATTCTTGGCAGCAACATGTCAAAGGAGACGTCTTTGGGGCAGTCGGGCGTGCAGCCTGTGTTGGATGAGGTGTCAGGTACGTCTCAGGGCAGAAGAGGTCGTTAGTTTGGGTGTAACAAAGAGCTCCGAGCGAGCATTTATCAGACAGACTGAAAGGAAGATCAAAGTCAGAGGGAGCGCAGAAATCCACGGCTGGACCTGTAACAACCCTCTGCTCCACCTTTTTGGTAATGATGCCGCAGAACATGGTGGGTGGTCTGGAATACAATACCAGTTAAAGCCTGTCGGAAGCAGAGTATTCAGTGCCTGATGATATTTGGCTGTAGCTGTGTTTAAGATGCAGTGTGTGGCCCCCCTGGTGGTTCCTTATGAGGTTGAAGTTTGGGACTGAATAATGCTGCATTCATGTTTGGCTCAGAGAATCCATAACTCTGATTGATGTCATTTCCTCAGGGAATAACGGTGGACAAGTCAGGAAACAGTGTGCACACACCCTGGCACGCTGTTCTTGTGCTGAGTGTGAATAAAAGCACTCCAAAAAGACCTCTTTTTGAATCTCCAATTTGAATATTTCAGAATAAAAGCACGGAGGAGCTCCCTAAATGTCTTCAAATTCTAAAAAAAAACTCATTGTGATTTTCTTGGGCAAAAAATGACAATGAAACAAAAAGACAAAGATGGTGAAGTGATGAAAGATAAAGTAGTGTAATTCTCTGTTTCAGGTCGTTACAAGCGAATAAAAGTCGTGAACGTGCTAATCAGTCAGAGCCGCCGGATCCCACTAAATCCCACACAAAGATCCACTAATGTGTCGAAGCTCTCAGGATCACAGACGTCCCTTTGAACAGCTCTATGGGTGGGTGTGGGGGGGGGGCCTCACCACAGACTGCCATTAACCTGTGACAGTCACATTCACCATCCACTGGAGCAAAGTGTGGCGGCTGTGTGTACGGTGTGTGTTCGGCGACGCAAGCGTACCTCTCTCTGTTAAACTTGAGCGAATGAAGGACGGCCGGCCGTCTCTGACGCAGATTCCACAAGTGTAGCGTGTCGTCTGCACAGGCTGTGACCAGCGCCCCCTACAGGAAGGAAAAGAAAGGCAAATCTTGTTATGGTTTTGATGTAAAGCACTGTAAAGAGACTCTCTCAATTTTGAGCATTTCGAATATTGTTTGATGTGCACTGTAATGAAATCCACTGTATAAGTATAATTCATGCGCTCTGCATGTATCCCGTCAGATCCGGAAAAATCTCTTAAGCCCGTGTAATCAAGTTTCCCAATCAGTAAACATCTAGTAACAGTACTGTCTGTTTTGGCTGCACCGAGAAACAGGGAGATGTTGTGAAACTGAATAATTGTGGAGGAGAAAATGTCAAATCACTTCCAAATGACATCAGCTGCCTGCTGCAGAGAATCATAATTACAGTGAAACTCCCCGTGTGGCTCTGACTTCCAGGGCGTCGCTCTGCAGACTGGGGCCCGGGGGGAATTAGCTTTAGATTACAAACCTAATCTTGGGATTAAAGGCTGCACTGTACTGGAAAAAGAAGAGGATGAAAACATCGCTCCAACACTGATATCCACATTAGCAACATCGTCTTTGTGCCCGATAAAGCTGCAAAGCGAGAGGAAGTGTAAATGCAACGAGAGACAGGAAACACTGAGGATGGACCTTCACGTCTTCTGTTTTGAAGAAAAACGTGAGAATATGAGAATTAGGTGGACTTGAACATTGATTTAAATGATCAAAAACTGCCCCCGCTGGCATTCATCAGCAGTTTATCTGTTGCTTTGCAGCGACGAAGCCAAGAAGAAGGCAGAGAGCAAAGCTGGAGGCCGTAACGTGGAGTGAAAGGAGGCGGCGCAGCAGGCGACGAGGGAAATGTGTCAGACGGAGAGAGGGAGAGCGACGTGCTGGGTGGAAGCCTGTCTGCTCGTCACCGGGGTATTATCTCCATGTCCTGGTGGCAGCAGAGCTGAGGAAGCCAGGCGCAGGTACAGCCGCACACAGAACGGGCAAAAAAATTGCTAATCGGCAGTGCCAGGAGGAAAGAGCTCTCCAACCACATCAGGCGGCCGATCCAACTGTGCTGGTGTGTTCAAATAAGGTCGGGTAGGCGGTCTGATTCTCCATGTTTCTACCATGACGCAAAGAGTGATTTATATGTTTCTTTGCACACGCTGCTTACACGGTTCCAAAACCCTCAGTGTAAACCTTCAATTGTACTTAATCATTGCATTTTTCAGGGGAAATCCCTCCTATTAAAGTTACTGCAGCTGTTGAACTCCAGTGTATTTTTCCAGTGTCTAGAAAGTGTTTTGTTTTGGTCATTTCTGAGAAGACGAAATGTCGCACTCGCCTTAGATCTCTGGCACTTCAGAGGAAGTTTCAGACTCTCCCAGAAATAGAAAAAAAAGATTAAAAAAGAAATGAATACTGTCTGAAACATATTCACGATTCAAACATGCGAAAAGGGATCAAAGTTTCAAGCCGCTGCATTGGCTAATCAAGCAATTGAGTTTTCTAGATCATGTCAAAGGGATGCATGTGAAGGCCAACCGCTTTTATTATCATAATGCTCGTTTTCACAAACGCCCTCTGCACCATTTATTTGTTCTTCAGTCTTTCCAGGAGAAAATAAGATTCAAGAGACCAAACAGCTTATCAGGAGGTACACGAGCATGTTACAGACTTGCCATCAAATAAATTAATCATTTGACAATGGGGAAAAATATTCTTTTGGTGAATTCTTGTTTTCGTGAATTAACATTATGCAATGAAAATTATTTCACCTGTCATGTTGGAAAAATGTGTCTGAATGGTTGAAAAAACTGCTAGACAAGTTTTGTTATTTTACCTAAATAATAAAGCAGACGATGATGTGAAAAGAACACAGGTACTTGTTCCTCGATAAAAGAAAAAAACACAAGTACTTCTACTTTATTTAGACTTCCAGCGAAGCTGAATATAGATAAATAGATAATGTGGACCACATGCAGCTATTCTCTGTTTACATTCGTTGCCAGAACAAAAATGACACCAGTTTCCACATCTTGCTTGAGGACAGACTTTGATTTCAGTGTTTCTATTGACCCTCTTTTCCTGCAGAGCAGAGCAGCCCTCTTCACATTATTCCTCTCTTAGCATCCCCCCACCCCCACCCCCCACCACTACCACCACCAAACCTCGTCTGACACCAACCTTCACCAGCCCCCTCAGATGTATTATTCATCAAGCAAAGTCATGAATTTGGAGCAGAACAGGGGAAAACAAACACGTTAATTAGCCTATTCATAGTCTCCCCCAACGATGACAGAAATATTTCCTTCTAAAACAGAGAGCCAGAAACTCACGAGGACGACACACCACAACGACGGGTCCATCTCATAAAACACTTCACAGCATGGTGTGTTGGATCGTGTTGTTGCTGAGCTGCACGAGGAGGAGGGGGGGAGGGGGGGGGGGCTGTGCTACGGTGCTTCACTCACGGGGGCCCTGCGAGAAGTGGCCTCTTCGGTGGGCTTGCCGGTCTAATGGGAATAAGTCATTATATCTCACTGAATGTCAAGAGGCCAGTGTGAATACGCAAGGCAGCTATTAACAGATCACCTGGCCGCCCACGCACTGGGTCCAAAGGAAGGTGTCGACGAACGGCTATTAGCCACGCTGTCAAACGATGGCGAGACCCACAGACCGACAGGAGAGACCAGTGGAGAGTGTGTGTACGATGAGAGATGCATCTTTTAACTTTGTTGATTGTATTTCTACAGTAAACAGTGTTCCACAGGTTCCACTGTGCAATTTTTAGGCTGGGTACAGTCACATCATCACTGCATATAATGTCCAGTGGGTTGTGCAAGACCCAAAGAACAAGTGCTGTCTGGTTAGCTCGCAGAACATTTTACTTTGAAATGACTTCCTGAGACTCCAGGACATTGGCAGCCGGACCAGTATGCGTGCTTCCATGAGCTCCAGTGTGAAGGGTAAAAAAAAAAAAAAATCCATTTCTGACTTCACTGTTATTCCAACTATAATGTAAATGATGAATGGATTTCACTTCTATAGCACATTTTCACCGCTTCAGTAGTCTCAGTGTTCACTCTCACTCACACACCAGCGGAGGCAGCTGTCATGCAAAGTGAAGCTGGCACAGCGGTGGGAGCATCTCGGGGTTCGGTGTCTTGCTCAAGGACGCTTTCGACACACGGAAAGAGCCAGATGAGCGATCGAAGCGCCGGAAAAAGAAAAGGTCGCACAAAAATGTCGCCTAATGCTTTTCAGGAAACGGAGGTTACGGAGCTTCCAGAAGCTAATCTGACCTCGGTTAGTCTAGGAGCTTTTTTTCAGGTATTTTGCAGTAGTGGATACCAAAACATTGAACATTTCCATTTGTCAAAGGTACTTTGATCTTTTTTTTTCCATTGAGTTTCATCCATGTGTTGGAAAATGTGATACTCTGGTTGTTTTTTGGCAGAATTTGGGTTAGTTCTTCATAACTGTTGAGTAAACACTTCAACAAGTATCTCTTTGGTGCTTTTCCAGTTGCAAGGCACCTTCTAAGTGTGACTATCTTTTAATCATTTTAAATGACAAAATGTAACATAAAAACAAAATGTTCTTATGGACCAATTGTTCAATAAGCCAAATTTCCTTTGTGAGTTTTCCCTTTTTTCCCTGTATCACTGAGTGGAACACACTGAAGCATTAATTGGTAAGAACGTGTTATTTCTTGTACAGTTAGGTAACACACAACCGTCAGAGGCACACATGTGACTACACACATTGTGAGTCACTCGAACTCAGAGGCACGCTTTTACAAATTCACCACTTTAATGAGATATACTTGAACCAACATACAAGCTCTTGACTGGATACACACTGCTACACTTTTACATAAACATCTGGGTGCTTACAGGCATACTTAGACCCACACATACACACAATCCCATGCACACACACACACACAGAGTCAATACCGTTCACACAACACATACACACACGCATGCACGCACGCACACACACCCCTCTTGAGGCCTATCCACCTCCATTTGCCTCAGACACATCACAAGTGGGCCAATGAGTGATGTAGAAGTGGGCTGAGCGAGGCAGTGGGCTTAAAACGAAACGGGCAGAATAAAGGAGAGAAGAAGGGGGAGGAGAGACAACAGCGCGGCGAAGGAGAAGCGAGACAAGAGACGAGCCTCACGTTGGAGACCTGTGACTCAGTTTCTGCTCTTGAACAAACACGGGGAACATTCGGTAGATCTACATATCTACCTGCCAGTTGTCAGCGAGCGAAACGTGGCATCAAACGACGTCAACTTAAAGTCCCCAAATCCTCTGCAGGACCCCCTCACAGCCACGTGTCAGCGCCGCACTCCTCTGTTCTGTCAGCGCGAAACACGGTTTTACCTCCGAATCCCTCAGCGAGTAATGATCGCGATAAACTTTCAATCAGGACATTTAATTACACTGTGATTTAGCTCCTGCTGCTACAGGAAAAATATGCTTTATTAGGGGAAAATCTACGTCCTCAGCACTTTTGCTGAAGTTTGAGACAGAATAAATGACACTCAAGCGTACAGGAAGGTTCTCTCCCTGAAGTAGCCATCTTGACTTTGGAGTTTGACTTCTGCAAATAAACATGAAATCTATTCATCGGCTCTCAATTTGCCATTATGGGAACTTCCTGTATCACGAGAATAATACGGTTCTCTTTGAATTACTTGGACTGACTCAAAAACAAAGTTTTATTCATGAAGTTTATCTCCAGCAAAGTAATTTAAGTTTCTCTGAGTTGCTGTGCAGTTCATGATTTGTTTGCTTTCTGATCAGCGCGTCAGATTCCAAAAAGGAGAAGCACCCGTCTGTTGTTCGACATCAAAAAGCGGACTTACAGTGAGAGCCAACTGCAGACTCATAGATTTGAATCAATCAATTCTGTAAATATAATGATAGTCTTTGTTACAACATTTTAATGTCAACCCAACTGCATGCTGTTGCAGAATCTCCCAACAACAGTGTGGAGTGAATGACATCTGCAAGTCATTCAGTCAGTCCTGTGATAACAACTGTTTGGGAAATCCAATAAGAGACGTTAAATGAAGATTTTCTTGGGAGAGATTTATGGAACATGAAAGAGGTCACAGTGACCCTGACCTTGAGTTTATCACAGAGGCCACGTGAGTGTTTGTGGCCGATTAGAACTCACTAAATCAAGGCCTGTTTCCTCGTCGCCACGACAACCGTACGAATGATTTGATGGCAGCACCGAGGCAAATCGGCTGGTTGAAATTTGTATAATTGCATGTTTATGACGGCATCTTGAGAGAAATAACCCCCAACAAACTCGAGCTCTGAGATGTCCCAGCTCCCAGTTAAAAAAAACAGCGGCGGTGGATTTTTTGGCTCACCTCGTTGATGAGGAACTGCAGTTGAAGGACAGCCGCTCCGCTCTCGTGCTGACTGTAGCAGTCCACCCCAGGTCGGCCCAGTCTGATCACACCGCAGAGTCAAGGAGGTCGCACACCAGTGTTATGCATCAACAACAACAACAAAAACAGTACATACTCATGCATCAGTGATTGCAGGAAGAGTCCAAAACAATATCCAATCAAGACTTGAAGTTCGCTCACTGATGAGTCAAAACATCAGGTCCCCTCATGGATGATGTGAATAACGTTGATTATCTCGAGGCAGCAGCACATGCTGAAGTGTGGGATGCAAAAGATGAAGATGGGTGAACGCAGACAGCAACATCGATCCCCCTATAATCCCTCGTTTATCAGTTTATTGATGCATCAGTGAAAAACGTGGAAAAAGACCAACTACTTAGAGGAGGTTTTTGAGAGGTTTTTCTGTGCCAAATGTTATTCTAAACAAGCATTAAAAGACTCTAAAATTGATAGTAATCTGTGGCTTTGTGTGAGCAGGCAGCTGGTGCAATGTCAAACCCAGTCACAAAGGGTGAGTGGCTATGAAGAGAAAAAAAAAAGGAAGTGCATTGTGCTGTTTGATGACCGCTGACACATCCTGCACTGCGTTTGCTCCCTTCACCTTGTGGCAGCCAGGTTGTTTGGAAAAAACCTGTGTACACGCCGCACCACAACTTTTCTTTGTGTGATCACAAAAAAAGGTCAACAAGAAAATGACTGTTTTGTCTGTATCTGCCTATTGGACCTGTCTGTCAACAAAACTGCTGAGGTATCGTTTCAAAAGCTACGTGACTAACTTTGTCATTTTAGCTGCAAATAAGTCAATTACTAATCTCATCGTCGAACCACACGCAGTTTGCTTGCTGCCACGATGACGATTCTGTTCGAATACAAGGCTTCCTGTCTTCTGTATCTTCACTTTGGCAATGAACAGCATTTGTCGTGTCACTTTGAGTCTTTTACTTTGAAAGTACACTCGCGCCTTTGATACTAATGGCCAATCTTCCTCTGCTCTGAGGACAAACTCACGCACTCACCCCCTCCACTCAAACATTTATACAACCATAACATGCGGCATCTCAATTGGAAGCACAAAAGCAAACAATTGTTAACAGCATCATTTATTCCCTGACCAGCATAATAAATTAGAAAAAAAAAGATTAATCTTGTTCTTTTAAAGCTAATAGGATTACCATTTAGACTTGTCTGGTTGTGTGATTATTTAGAAGTCCTTTTATTGTTCTCACAAAAAATATATATTTATATATTCTATTTTTTTTCCTCCCTGTACACATCATCTCCTGAACTGTCCTCCGAGCTGCGGCATGCTGTGTTTACTGTGCAGCCTTTTGATCAACTAAACCCACACACACGGTTTGTCGAGGTAACAGGTACGACTACCCGAGGAAGTCGAGTCCCCGAGCACGTCCTCCAAAGCAGGTGGAACCCAGCAGGAGGGCGGGGGGGAGGGGGGGAAGTGACACGACGTGAAAACACAGGAAACTTGGATTGGAATCAGGTGCAGCTTATTCAATCACCGCAGTTTATTCACAACTCCGCCGCCCAGCTGAGAGCAGCGCGCGGCCCATTCTGTTAAATCTCTGTGTGAGAATATCAAACGGCTCCGTGGAGACGGTGACGGCGAAGCGATGCGATACCGAGCACAGACAATCATCCTCCGTTCCCATCCACCTGGTTACCGTGCCGCTGTGCAGCCTGATTTGGCCTAAAACAATGAAACAACGTGGTCAATCCTCAAAGAATGAACTGTCAAGGAAGCAATTCAGGAATGAAAATTGCTGATTCCAATCGTCGCTGAGCTCATTTGATGAAACGATCATTTTAATGCTTTTTTAAGGACCCATTTATGTCTGTGTAAAATCATTTAAGGGGGAAAAAAATGGATTCAACTGCATACAAACTGTAGTGTTCCATTACAAAACCTGTGGGATGATGCGGCGGGGGAGTTTGCCCTTTGCACTTCTCCCTCCAGAGATTTTCTGTCCACTCCGCTCGGCATCAGTGGCCACTCATGACACCTCGCAAAACAGCTGCGGGCGAGGTGACTGTGTGAGCTGCAATCCAATACTGTCATGTTCGAGCCCTTTTTGGTGGTTCATCGAGGGAAAAACAGAAAAATAAACAAAAACACAAGTCAGAAGGCACCAAATGTGTGTTCATTTGGGATGAGTCACTTAATGAGTCACATGAAAAAGAGCAGCAGACTCGAGAACAAAGGTTTGACTCCCGCAGAGCGCATGGAGAGATAGAGAAACTCCAGCTAGTTAGTGGCCTTTATTAAGACACTTGTACTATTATTATTATATACATATATTTTTTTACAATTGAATTAAGTTTTCTTCGCATTGCTATTGTTGACAACAAACATTATTAAAAATAATATGCAGCACTGGATGAAAATAAATTATTTAATACACCTTGAGTGACAGCAGCATGACGGAGCTTCTACCTGAAGTAAATGAAGAATACTAGAAGATGACAGAGTGCAGACTGAGAACATGTCCTGTCATTTTAGCCGTGTAAGCACAAATGGATAAGCCAGAAACGTCGGCGACGTCTTGCTACACAGACATCGGATCTACAGATCAGCAGCAGCAGCAGCAGCAGCAGCAGCAGCAGCAGCAGC
>JAUESE010000027.1:6002357-6014650 GCA_032274725.1 Malacoctenus triangulatus
TGTGTGTGTGTGTGTGTGTGTGTGTGTGTGTGTGTGTGTGTGTGTGTGTGTGTGTGTGTGTGTGTGTGTGTTAGCACAGACAGCAAACATGGACAGATATGAGGCATCAGTGTATTATGACAGCATATATTAAAGGAGGATTGCGTCCATTAGCTGTTGCTAACGTGCTAACTGCACAGCGATCATCATTACATGACAAACGATCAGAAAACAGAGGTGGAGAGGCCCACACTGTGCGTCACACCCCAGATGCATTACTGTCCTTGACTGCTATGAATGAGTGCGGGGACTCTCATGAATAAATAAGGTGAATAATGGTGCTTCTCCTCAGAATGGATGTGAAATGCTTCCAGAAAAAAAGGTTAACAGCATCTAAATGAGGACATATATTTATTGTAGCCGCAGTGACGGGAGCTCCGCACAGCCCAACAACAGCAGCACAACCAGTCAGACTCTGCTTTCCTTCCTTTTGTTCAACTGTTCTTACTCAGTGCAGTGCTTATTTTTTATTGTTCCTTTTATTTCATTGTGCCTGACTCTTTCTTACCACCACCAGCATGTCCAATAAGAACTCCTGTTTGCTCTGTGGAGGCAATATGAAGCAGGACATCACAAGAGCTTTAGGCTGACCTGGGACAAGCATTCAAAACAGGCAGATATTGGCTCTTCATTGCATTTCTTAAACAATCTCATGAACACCTTCAAAGAATGCAGTGTAACAGCTCTAAGGGACTTCATGCCTTTGTTCAGGCTGCCACTGAATTGTCGTCTCGTAAAAAATTTTCACTGCAGTAATTATGCTCAGATAGACTAAATATGTCAGCCTCTTAAGAGCTCAAAGTGGATGATCAAAGCAAGTTGCAGGCTGAATGGCAGTCAGACAAACAGGATCGATCATCCAGTCATTAATCTTTGGGCTTTATTGGATGAGGAGTGACAGAGACACCTGCAATCAATCAATTCTTATGTAATCTTCTCAGGCAAACCTCATGAAGCATCGCTCGTTACAACCTGCCCTTGCGAGTCTCCGCCCTTCACACACATGCTTGTAGGGGAAGAATAAAAACAACAACAACAAAAAAAACAAATAAAAAAAATAAAACCTAACAGCAGCTGCAGGCCACACCCTCCCAAATCCTGCCAGGGTGAAATGTCGCTTGCACCCTGGATGTCGACCTTAAATCCTCTCTTAAATTATTCTCTTTCTTTTATTGGTAAATGAGTTCACATGTATGCAGTGAATGTTTGCATCCAAATTGTTCCAAAATGTTCAAATGAAGAAAAAAAAGATGTCACAGGATGAATAAGTCAATAAGCTCTCAAACTTCAGGATTTGTCAAACTCATTAAAAAAAGCTCCCCTATGGCCCCCCCCCTCAGCGCGCCGTCGCCCACCTGATCTTCAAGGTCCCCCTGTTTTTTTTGCAGCTTGGCGGGTTCCCCACAGAGCAGCTCTCCACCCCGCCTGCGACCCGCACTCACACTTGCCTCGGCAGATCAATGGAGCAGCGGGAGGTGAGGTTTTTAATTGAGCTGTCCTGAAGGGCGGAGGGTGTTTTAATGAGGCCGGGTCCTGATTTCATCCTGACCTTTGAGGCGCTGCCCCGCAGGTGTCCATCCTCCAACTTAAAAGGAAGGTATGGGCTTGTAGGGTTGCCCCAGAGGTGTCAGACCTCACCGGGGCTTCTCTGTAGAGCTTGACATTTTCACCTGAAACTGATGCGTCCAGGAGACTTTTTTTCTGTACCCGATGCACCCGTTAGTACTGTAACGCAAGACGGACTTGCGTGTAACCTGGTAACAGACGTGATTTTTTTTAATCGTTTCTCTCATTTACACCAAATGAGAAACTCCACACAGGAGGAGCAATTTAACAAGTGCTTTCTCGAGCTCTACCTAACTAGCTCCTTCTGACAGGCTTCGTGTAGTTCATCAGTGGTTCCAGATGTGCAGGCTGGTGGGAGGAGTGGGCTCTGCACTGGCTTTAATATAGGTTCTTCACTGCCTCAGAGGGGACTTTTATTTCTTTAAATGGTCAAAACTTTGGATTTCTTGAACAGTCTCGTGAAGAGATGACTTTCTAAAGTTGTTCCTGGCCGAGCCTTTCAGTCGGTACAGGAACATTCGTTCATTCTTTGATTTTTTTGGATTAATTAATTATTTAGGGGTGGTGAGGGGGTGCTGGATTCTGGCTCTCTTTGGGTGAGTGCTGAGTACAGCCTGTCACCAGTCGCTCAGAGGTCAAACAAAGGTAACATCAGGAAACAACTAATCATCCCCCAATGTAATTTCACACCGGCATGGACACATGCAGACTCACAAAAGATAGTCAGTACGACTGTACCAGTTTATTACAAATTACTCCAAAACCAAACACAGAACACAAAAACTTCACTTGGTTCGCTTCACATGTTCCAGAAGCACTTTGTGCCTCTCACGTGTTCGCAGGCAGCGCAGTGAAACAGGGAGACTTGCATCCTCAGCCCCTCCGTCAGGCCCCCCCCCCCACGCTGTGTGCTCAGGCAGCCTGAAGCAGTTCTCATTCGGTGACAAAAATCTGCAGCTCCACCCCATACCTGAAAACCTGTGCAGGCAGCTGCATCGATTCAGACACACGTGTATTCCTTCGAGGTCATGGAATAGGAAGTGTGGTGGCTGGCAAAGGAAAAAAAAACAAAAAACAACAAAAACAGCCAGTGCAGATAAACAGCTGCACAACAAAATGAAATGAAACAAAAAAAAAAAACAGGTGTAATAAAAAGAAAAATGGCACGCTGCAGTCTGCCAGCTTTCTTCTGGTTTGGTGGGAGTTTCTTTGTTTTTTTTTGTTTATAAAATACTTTGAAGAAAATACTTCAAGCATGACCGTTTCGGCAACACTGTCAAAGTATGTCCTCGGTTCTTACACTGAAGAATCAGAAAGAAATACTAGAAAAGCAGCATCTTGGTCTCCTGGAGAGTATACAATCTGTAGGTTAATATCACAAACTGTGGCACAACTGCAGAATCTATCGACTTATTTGGGGTTCTGTTGATGTTTGCGTGTACAAATGCCTGTGTGTGTGCGTGTGTGTTCAGTAGTACATGTCCTGGAAGAGGTTTTGACCCATTTCGATGTAAGCTTCTTTCTCCTGAGCAGACATCTGCTCCACCAGCTCCGGCCTCTGGCTCACCTCCCTGTAGGGGAAGGACCGCCCCCCCACCATCACCGTCGGCTCATCCCCCACCTCCTCAAACTCGTCCTCGTCGTCGTCATCGTCGTCGACCTCCTCGTGGGGCCGATATGCCGCCGCCGCCGGAGGGGGGGGCGGCGCCGAGGGGGACTCGTCGTCGGACTCGCTGGTGTCGCTGTCGGAGTCGCTGGCGTTGCCCGTGGCGGAGGCGAGGCCTTTGGCGGCCGCGCCGGCTCCGCCCACGCCGGGTCCTGCGGTGGCTCGCTTCTCGTGGATGAGCAGGGCGCGCATCACTTCCTCGTTTTCATCCGCGGCGTTCCCATGAGCGCCCGCTCCGTCCTGGGCTCCAGCAATGTCTCCACCTGTGGGAGGGACACAGTCCTGTTCCGTCACAGCATTGAAGAGTTTGAACAAACAATACGAACTGGCTTCTCTTCCTGCCCTCTAAGTGTAGCTCGCTTCTCAGATCTCTTTTCCCTGCGCATTGCTGTTCACTTCTGGGACACACTATTGAGCTTTGCATCATACTCTGATGGAAGCAGCGTCCTTCCATATGAACAGTTCAGGAACGGTTAGCATTTATCTAAAGTTTCCTTTGAAATCGTCTCGTTAGTCTGTACTCGTGCCACTGTTCTGGCCAGCAGACTGTATGTGTAGCCCCCCCTGCCCTGCCTGAATCACCCTAACGATGTCATTGTAAAACAGGGCAAAATGAGTTCAAATTTTTATTTGTAAAGACAAGTAAAATCAAAAATTCATGCTGCCATTTTGTTGGAGCGTGATAGAAAAATTCAGCCAGGATGGAGACTGTTATTTGGTGCCGTTGCTGACTGGGAATGGGACTGGGAGCTCCAAGGGCAACGGGATCATTACAGAAGGAGGCGCGCACCTTTGAGACGGGACGTTCGATAGGAATAATTCATGCCATTTCCTCAAGAACAGATTGTATTTCGGAGCCAACCAGGCTCAGCCAGATACCGAGCGAGCTCCTGATTATTCCAATTAAGCAATTATTGTACAGCAGAGCTTTCGCTGAGCCTGATTGCTGCATGCCCTCAGGGAAACAATGTCTCCATTACCATCTTGTTGAAGAACCTCGACGGCGGAGGGAGATCACCTGGGCTGACCTGTGATAACCTCACCTGACAAAGAGGTGAACGGGGATTGAAATTAAAGGTCAGAGAGGAGCAATTAAAGGTGGAGGGTCCACACTTTGCCGTTTGCAGTCCCTCTAATCCCCATGTTGCTATTTTCTGGGAAATCGTGTTCCCAGTGTGTTGAACAAGCCCTGCCTTGGCCAAGCAACACCATTTATGATTAATGAGAGTGAAAACAGCAGCCGAGAGTGGGAGCGAACTCCACGTCAAATTTAGCTTCCTCTCTGACTCACCGAGTGAGAGATTTCGCGATTGGGGTTGGAGAGGGTGGCTGGAAAGGAAAGGGAAAAGAAAAAAACAACTGCACGATATTTCGCAGGATTCAGTCGATGCTGAACAGTGACTGTTCAATGGAGATCGTATTAAGATCTTTTTGAAATCTTTTAGAGTGTGGATGCAGTCCGCGAGAAGTTCAGGGAGTGGAAAATTTGTTTTTTGACTTTGTATCGCGACACTGAATAATTCAGTTCCGAGAAAGCAGGTTTGTGAGAAAGCAGCTGATTTTAAGGGGCTACACAGCTAAAAAGACAAGACTGTGAAAAAAGCTTTTAGACAGGGGCCCATTCAAAGCTTCCAGAGAGAGATTGAATAATAACCACAAACAGATAAAGCACATGTAGTGAAAGGAGAGCTACTCTCACCACCTTTGAGCACGTCGGCCTCGTTGTAAGCGCCCTGGACGGTGCTCTGGGTCAACCACACGGGCCTCTCCTTGGGGGCTTTGGCCTCGCTGGCCTGCTTCTGCTGCTCGTCCTGCTCGTCCATGTTGATGACCACGTTCTGCGTGTACAGGTCGGCGTAGGACGAGCCTTTGTTGGACCAAGCCTCGCGGTGCGGCCCGCCTGCAGCGTTGCCAGCGGCGGCGCGTTCACGGCTAGAAGGGAGAGTCGGCGGGTGTCGTTTAGAAGACCGGCCAAACGGCTGGAAAAGGCTGCAAACCTGGAAGAACTGCGATCGTGTGAAGCACTCCGATGAATGAAATCTCGCTGTGGCTCCAAACTGTTGACTCATTGATCCCGTTATTGGGCCGACTTACACAACCGACTCCGGCTGACTCACGAGGACCAATGAGACGCCGGCCGGGGTGACGACGATGATAAATGTGCGGTGGAGAACCGCGGTGCTCGTTATGAACTGACCTCTGTATGAGAGCCGGGATCTCAGTCGGCTCAGGTTCCAGCAGGTCGTGGGACAAATTAACGTCTTCCGTCTCCCGTAGCAACGCATAGATGGGCTCAATTTGCTCGTTGAAGCGGGCCACGAGAGTCCGAGCATCAGGACAAACTGACTCATCCTCTTCTACTTCTGTCTGGCAGAAGGTGCAGTGAAACGTACCTGCAGAGGGGCAAGAAACAACATATATAAAGATCTACTGACGACTGAATCATCGACCCAGGAAGTGGAATAAACCTGTGTTACCCATTGTGTTTTTTTTATGGGTAATTATACAAATGCAACACAGTGAGGGCTTTGGAAAAAAAAAACATGTAAACACCGCACTAGTGAGAGGCTTTGCTCAACCATCTGTTTCTGGACATGGATGATTTCAGTTTCAATATTGGGAGCTGCGCCAGCCGTAGCACAGACCCCAGGTCTGCTGTGTGCCTGTGTACATGCTCCAGTGTAGCAAGAGTGTGAGAAAAAAGGAGAGGGAGCAAATTAGAGAGAGGCGACGGATAGATGGGTGACGCAGCTGGAAACGTACAAACAGCGACGGATCAAGGAAGACAGGATCTGAAAATGTTTAATGCAAAGATTGAAGCTGATGGTTAGATATTCACTACTGATCATAGGAAATAAAAGGGAAGAGGGTTGGTATTGTGACTGTTATTAACTCAAGTTCGCCATTTCAGCACCATCATCCGAGCTGTAAACTGTCGCACTTGCTTCCAACATGCTAAAGCAAAGAATGCAACAATGATGTGTTCACCAGGTCGTAGCATCAGTCTCCTTTAGAGTACCGAGAAAAATACAAACTTCGTATGGTCAGTTTGACATTTTCCTCCTTTAATTTGCAGAAACATGGCTGCAGAGAGACGGCCAGTGGAGAAGGAACAATTGAAGAACCAGAAAAAACAGACTCCCAAAGGGCTTGAAAGCAACATAGTCAGTAAATAAGTACACTTTCCCTAGAAAAGAGCGATCACAAAGTGGATACTCAGGCTGGAGGGTTCCTGTTCCTCTTTTGGAGGGTCAGATTAAGCCACGAGATTAGAAATGTTCACATCTGCAGCCTAAATTTACTCTCTCTTTACAATAAAAAGCATCTTTCTTTTGGCAGTGCCAACAAACCAGCCGATACTGTAACACTGAGGAAAATCACAGGTCTTTTTGCAGGTTCGGATTAACCAATACATGTGAATTTATGTGTATTTATAGATTCACCACATCACATTTTTGGGTAATTATTCTAGATTTAAATATATTTTAGAGGCAGCTGAAGCACTGTTAAGTTGTTTACACTGTATCATGACTTTTCCAGCAACATCAAAGATCATTAAAAATCTCGCAGTGTACAACATGCATGCAGAGTGCATGCTCACACAGAACACTGTGCAGATGGAACTTCAATAAAAATGAATGTGTGACCCACAATCACTGTGAGTATGAGTTCCAGCGTGCTGCCTGGATTGGATGCAGAATATATGCATTACAACAGTAACCCTGACTGGAGAGGTGAAGTGATAATACACCCTCTGAACGACCGCAGCAGCAATTTCTACAATACATTCAATGTGCAGACTGGATCTGAGCATGTTGGAGCCCCGAAAACCAGACAGCGTAGCTTTCTGAACGATTCTGCAAATGTGTGGTAGCACAGGAAACGATGTGTACCTCAGCTCTAACCCCTCCACAGCAGAAAACCCAGAGCAGCCTATAATTATTTCATGTCAAGACCTCTTGGTGATGGGCAGTAGTTTTCCACTGAGCACTCTCTCGGTAGCTCTCACAGGGTGAACAAAACAAAACAAAAAAAATCAGCATACTCTCACACAACACGCACACAAACACATGCAGTTTCGCATCAGTTGGAGTAGGGTCACTACGGCAGCGTCACACAGACTGGTGAGACAGGTGATGTGTCCCGTGTGTGCGTCATTCCTGCATGGACAAAGACTGAAGTGATGCCCGTTTGCGAATATTGTTCTAACCAGCTGTGAGCCCAGACTGAGGCAGTTTGGAGGGAGAACAGATGGACACGACACACAAACGGAAAGATGAGAAAAAAAGCAACGGAAAACAGTGATTCGACACCCAAGTAATGCTAAAGTAAGACAAACATACGTGGGCACCACTTGAAACAAGCCGGTTTTCGTCTAGTGACAGTCAGCCAACCTGTCAAACCTGTCTATTAAATTTACATCTAGAATTCAGTTCTGAAATGACACAGATGAAACCCTGCAGCTTGGCTGAAGCATCGTTTGGCAGCCTGAGGGTCCCAAGACCTTTGTTCCTTTAGTCCAAACATGAAGGAAAAGTAGCTCAGCTCAATCTGTACATGCTGATGTGTCCATCAATATTTTATGCTTTTTCTGTCCCTATCAAATAAATAAAAACGACATAACAGACTACAGAGTGGAATTACAAGACATTTAGGCCAACTGCTCGAGTCTCCGCCAACATTCAGTCAACTCTGACATGCCAGATTGTCCATCAGCCCAAAATGTGAGGCTGCTGGCTGAGACTGGGCCATTTCAACATCATTAGCCTCACTTAGGCTTTCAATTAGCATCCATCCAGTCTTGGGAGCAAACAATGAAGTGGCCTTTCTGCGGAGAAAGAAACTGCCATCGCTGCCATCTAGGGGTGCAAAGGCAGCTACGCAAAAAAACAAGCACCAGAGCACTAAACAGTGATGTGACATTCGGGACCAAATGGTCCGACTATGGTTTTATAATAAAGCATGTTGATGAAGAGCGACGTCCCTGATTTCTGCAGCTAACGGTGTACCTGTCATAGGATCAAACAGCTGGTTGGCCTCGAGATCAGTGAAGGTGGAGAAGCAGCAGGGGCAGCGGAAGGAGGCACGGTTGGTGGAGTCTCGCTCATCCGTCTCAATACGACGGCGCATATGATCCAGTTTGTACTTGACCACATTGACCAGTACCCTACACAGTGGAAATAAATGAACAACAGTCAACCAAAGCAATAAAAATCAGTGTTCAGATCAGGTGCTTTGTATCTCCACAGCACCGAATGCAATAAAGCAAGTCTAACCTGTAGTTGATGAAATAGTAGTTGTGTCGTGTCGTTTTGCCATCGGGGGCCGTCTCCACTCGCATGCGGCACTTGACGAACTTGTCTGCTTTCAGGGTGTTGAGCACCGAGCGCAGCTGCTTGCGGTCAAACTTCAGGAGCTCCAGCATGTCCTCCTCACGCACACAGGGATTGCGGATGAGCACGTCCAGAGCCAGGGCGTGCTCGATCCCATAAAAACCCCTCACGACCTGCTTGGCCAGCCGCTTCAGCGCCGCGGGGACCTCGGTCAGCAGCTCTGGTTCAATCATCTTTGGCTGCGGAGAGAAAAGAGATCCGGCAGGTGAGATGCGGGTAAGCAAACACGACAATTTGGGAAAGAGAGGAAGAGTGTCCGAGGCAGAAGAGGGTCAAGATTACTGGAAAACACAAGGTAAACAGTCAAAGGTAAACAAGAGTAACCTGTGAAGAAAGAAGCTATAGATACAATTTATTAGATTATATTGGTTTGTGTCAGCAACGGCTTCAACTGACAAACGTTAGCCAAGTTTAAAATGCACGTTGTCATAACATGTTAAAAGGAGCCTGTAATACTTGAGGGGGAGAAATACACTTTTATATCGTACTTAAAATTGACCTCCGATCCATTCTAGTGTGAATTCTTGCTTCATTCTTGTTTCTTATCGATAATTCTCCTTTCTAACAGCAGTTTAAGTGACTGAATATACAAAGTGATGTTTCATTCATCCTCTGACTGGTCGGATTGATCCAAAGTGACAGCCTCCATTAGCTTAGCTTGAGATGGTTATTTGGAACAAAACTAAAGTCCTGCCGATAGAGCAGACTGCTGGTTATCGTAGGTTATTCCTCTGCAAACTTGCAGTCCGCTCAACATGAGCTTGAAAAAAGAGACTCTGCAAAGAAAACGAGTGAACTACATGAAGTTCATTTCCTGAAAGCCGTTAGCCAGTTTACTCTTTTCTTACCCGGTACTCTTTCTCTTCCTCCAAGAAGCAGGAGTAACAGACACTTTAAATCATTTCACAATGACGACTTGATCCTACTCTAAATTACCAAACGAAGCAAATCCACATTGCAACATTGTACTTCAAATCGTAAAAGCTAGTGCACTCGCTAACGTGCCTAACGCCTTATTTTGTGAACAACAACCCGGAAAGACAACCAAACCACATTGGGATATTATTCTGCTTTCCAATTGGTTGAACTGCAAGTCCCGCCCCCAGTACAGCCAATGAAAGCAAATGACGGTATTTGATTGCTTATTTGTCCAATAAACGTGTGCTTTATTTTGACGACATGCTTGCTCGACCAATGAAACTTACGAAAGTACAACAGTCACCCTGGCTTTCAATTGTTTTTTTCCGGGTCAGTTTTGTCACCAAAAATGGCTTCTCTTGACAGGGTAAAAGTGTTAGTTTTAGGAGATTCGGGTAAGCTCTCAACATACTTCCTAAACCAAACGCATTCTTCTTTTATGTTTTTATTTTCCTGAGGACAGTTGCATGATTTACTTGAATTTGTTCAATTTGAACAACATCCAGTGTTTCTTGACGGAAAGAAAACTGCAGTAACTCAAAAATATTACAAATCCGTCGCCTTATAAAACTTCATCGATGATTTAACTATATAACGATACATTCACAAGTGGCTTATTTATTGAACTTGTTTACTTTCTGGTCATTCTTAGCCAAAACGACAACAGAAAATTCAGTTGTTTAGAAACAACTTTGCCGAATTAAACACTGACACACTACAATTTACCAGGCTGGATGATTTTCACTTAATGATAACACAGGATGCTGTACATTCACATCATATTTTAAGGGAGTCTCTTTCAAAAAGCAACCACACCAAAGCAAGCTGTGTTTCATTGTTTGGCTTCAGCAGCAGTGAATTCATGCTATACCAACAATATTATTGCTGATGAAAAACCACACGCTTCATTCAGTAATCCACTGTGTATCTGTTTGGTTGTAGGAGTGGGCAAGTCTTCCTTGGTCCATCTACTTTGCCAGAATCAGGTTTTAGGAAACCCCTCTTGGACTGTGGGATGTTCGGTGGATGTACGGGTAAGCAGGGGGAACACGCATATTGCACAACATATATCTGACAGCACGAAAAGTAATTTTACATGGTGAACTAGTTATTTTTCCCTCGAAGCATTTATGGGTTATATTAAACACAACCAATTAACACAGTTTTTGAAGGTGCAACTTGCTTCGGGCAAAATAGATTAAATGCATCTTTAAAAGTTCTTACCACAAACTTCTGCGTGCATGTCACAGATTAGCTGTAATGGGATTTCAATAGGCAAGTTGTCTCAGTAATTGTTCAACCCAGGTTCAAGACTATAAGGAGGGAACACCAGAGGAGAAGACCTTCTACATCGAACTCTGGGATGTTGGAGGATCTGTCGGCAGTGCCAGCAGTGTCAAAAGCACGCGAGCTGTCTTCTACAATTCAGTTAATGGTAAAGTTCTCTGATTATCTGAACAAATCAAGAACACCTACATTTTATGATTCTTTTTTTTCACGTTTTTTTTCACTTTTTATTTGAAACTTTTCAGGAATTATTTTGGTGCATGATCTAACGAACAAGAAATCCTCCCAGAACCTCTACCGCTGGTCACTGGAGGCTCTGAACAAAGATTCCTCTCCAACTGGGGTCATCGTCTCAAATGGGTGAGCCTCATTTTTTTTTGTCGCCACGCCTGACCGTAAAATTACAGACACGATTCCAAAAGGTTTTCAGTGGTGAGTGAGCTGAAAAAATGCGGGCTTGTGAATGCATTTGTTTGTCTTACAGTGACTACGACAGAGAACAGTTTGCTGAGAATCCAGTGCCTCTGCTGCTGATCGGAACCAAGTTCGACCAAATCCCCGAGACCAAACGCAGCGAAGTTCTCACGCGGACGGCTTTCCTGTCCGAAGACTTCAACGCAGAGGAAATTAATCTGGTTAGTCAATTTAGAAAAAAAATGTGGGTGTCGTGAGCTCCATCCAAATATCTTCATCTCCAACACATTTTTTAATTCCCGTTTCTAAATCTTCCTGATGTGTGAATCTTGATGAATTAATGAATTCTATTGACTGGATCCTTGAAAAAAGGATTTACCAGTATGTCTGCGTGATAAAAACTGGCTTTTTGGTGACATCTAGTGGCCAATCAAGTGCGCTGCATCAGGAAACTACGTTAGGACCAAGACCTCTTGTTGAAGGCGTCACACTGTCACTGTTCCTATTTTATATCTACAATTTTAAGTGTTGGTCTGAAACGCTCTGTTAGTTTGAGGCTGAGGTGCTTGTGGTGTGTTCCCAGGACTGCACCAACCCCCGGTACCTCGCCGCAGGCACATCCAATGCAGTGAAGCTCAGCAGGTTCTTCGACAAGGTGAGAAACGGGAGGATGTGATTTATTGTTCAACTTTTGTGGTTTTTTTTGTGTTTTTTAGTGTGTCTAATTGATTATCACTCATGCAATTGCTGTGTTGTAGGTTTACAATATGACTCTTTCACTTGATGAGTTCTGTACACGCACGTATTGAGAATGATTTCACTTTCACAGGTGATCGAAAAGAGATACTTCACCAGAGATCCAAGTCAGGTCAGTAAGACCGATCACAGCAGCACCATTTCCTGTGAATTCCTGTCGACACATCTGTTAAGGCAGCTGGTTTGCTCATTCACTCTGCAGATGACGGGATTCACAGACCGAAAGCGGTTCAACTTCAAAAGTTTGCACTACG
>JAUESE010000027.1:6098873-6110471 GCA_032274725.1 Malacoctenus triangulatus
ACACACACACACACACACACACACACACACACACACACACACACACACACACACACACACACACACGCACACACACTTCAGTCAGCACTCAGACAGTGAAACACAAGGTTGGATTTGGCTAAATTTAAACATCTGATTCTGTAAAAACATATTGAAGGAGAGGATGGGAGGCAGCCTGTAAGGACATGCATCTGTCACATGTTGCTTCTCAACCAAAGATGATTCAATTACTGGATTATTAGAGACAAAACAGCACATCAAATACACAGTGGTGCATAATGTGAGTTGATATTTTCTGTATTACTTTTCAAGTGTCCATACTTAGCCTGATATAAAAACATTGTGTTTTTATGCACATGTTTTGTGGTAGAAGTGCTCAGTCATGCTGTACTTGGATAACCTTTGAGTTGAACATCATAGAATGAATTACATACACACACATGATAAGTGACGGGATAAAAAAAGTGACATTTTGTGCTCCTACGACTTACCTCATCAGGACTTGTCAGCATGTTCTGACTTCAACTATTTCTGTCTGCTTTACTTTCACTCAAATGCGGTCATAAAAGGTGTCACGTCGGATTTTTGCTTGATTGCTAAAAATTAAACTCCACGTTGAATTTTGACATCGCTCCTCACTGAACCACCCTACGCAGCGGTGACAGCTCTGCTAATCCGTCACATCATCATCAATATGCTTCTACATTGTCATCTTTAAGAGCTTTTAAAGTAAGGCTCTACTTTTGTATGTCTGATTCGTTTGTTAGTCGTAAGGCATTACAGTTACTTTCCCAAGTAAATAGTAATGTTTCGTCACTGTGTGCGATATGATGTTTGCTGCGTCTCGTCTGATTGCTCAGTTATCCTGGCAAACATTTGAATATGAGCTCCAAATCCAAAGAGAGGCAGCTGGGAATGTGTTGGTTTGCAGAGCTTCAGCCATTAATCAACATTGGAGCAAATTAAAGCTTTGACCTGATCACGGCGCTCGGTGAGAAGCTAATGGCTCGCTGACCTTATTATAATTCATCCCGATCCCTCCAAGTTTGATCACATTCTCGCGGGGGGAATGGGAGAGATTGAACATAAAACCACACTCGTGGACTTTATTAAAAGTTGTGCCACTCGCAGAAAGTCGAGAGCACAGCTTGCAAACCACAGATATCCGTATCAGCTTTTTTGTCCGACCATCAAGTTGAATCTTTCCGCGGAGCGAGTGAGAATATCGCGGCTCTTGACAAAAGTAGGTCTGAAAACAGCCTCTAAACACCTGCAACATTCTGCCTTTTCATTTTTTTTCCCTTTGGCTTCGCTGCACTTGAAGTGAAACGGCAAACGCCCGAATCCGACGATCCGAGGCTCCGGCGAGTCAAGTCAAGTCAAAGGTAACTGGCCTCGCTGTTTCATCAGCCATCAAAGGAGATTCAGCGGCTCCATTGATTGTCACCGACAGCAGGTGAGCGCCATGCGGCGAAGCCTCGCTGTGAGTATAAAGGCTCGGAGGATCCCGGTGATCCAGATGTCTGCAATGCACGAGCAACATGTTACCGATTTTCCAGCTTTGATTCCAGCTGGGCCGCTTCTGCGCGAGAGGGTTTTTTTTTCTCTTCTTCTTTCTCCTCCATCCTCCCGTCGCTCTCCGTTTTCACTCCGAAAAACTTTCATCCAGTCGGCTTCCAATTCCATAGTCATGATCATGAATAACTGATGAAGATACTTCTTGAAAACAAAATGGTTTTCAGAGCGACATCACCATTACAGCCAAGCAGGAATATCATCTCCCTGCTGCAGAGGAGACGAGCACATGTTAAATTAGTCATAAACGATAATAAACATTCATTACTTTAAAAGGTTATGCATTGTTCCTACTAAATATTCATCAGTCTCTCGCTCTGCTCCAACAAACTGCAGCGCGCTGCGTTTTATCGGGCCGATCCGGCTCTCCTGCAACAGACAAATTAAATGAATTAAAACAAAAACGCCGCCATTGTCGGGCCTGTCCGCGTGTCTGCAGCCGAATCTGCAAATGTGTCTTGAAAGCTGCTAAAATGAGATGAATTGGACATGACAAAGATCTGCCCACGTCGTTGCCACAGATCAGATGGCCGTGACACAAGCGCTCGGATTCAACCTTCGCCTAACCGAAAGTGACAGTCTTAAATAAATGTATTAGATGAGACAAAGGATTTAAACGGCGTTTTCCTCGCACCCTCCGCCGCATCCTGGGACTATCTGGCTGAGGATCTGACTGCAGGCTAAGATGAATCTTATCAAGCCCTTATCTATTCTGGGCTTTGCCTCGGAGCCCCGTATCGGTAATTACAATTTATCAGGACTGGAAAGTCAAAGAGCCGATGAAGATCACCGCGTCTCCTCCCAGGAAACATTCCGGAACCTCTGAAGATGTGCAACGAAGACGACGGAGCGGAGCGCTTTCTTTTCACATGGTTCCACAATTTATTTGCATTTTTGTCCAGCTTTCCATGTACACACAATAGTAACACAAATAGCATGGTACTGTAAACAATGGGTGAACATACACGATCAGCCATAACATCCCGACCACCATCTGGTGTAGTTCGTAACACTGTGTGTCTTTCTGACTGGGGCTCCCGAAGCAAGTCAGTCCAAGTCTGTGATGAAGACGGGATTCGAACCCGGGTCCCTCGCTTACGTCCTTAGCAGACCCACAGACAAGGGAGACGAGGTGAAGTGTAAAAATACTAAGTATGTTCAAACCATGACCCCTGTTTGTGGGATGCAGGGTTACCAATTTGTTTTGGTTGTTTCAGAAGCAGAAAACAGGCACAGATAAGGACCGGATCATGTTGGAGGGCCATCATTTTATGGCAGGACGACATACTGTATGTCAGAGCTAAACTGCTGCTCTCGTGTGATGTTCCCAGTCTGCAAAGGTCAGTATCAAGACAGAGCGACAGAGTCATGGGCGGTCGATGTGTATTGACACCACTTCCTAACACCAAAGCAGAGTCGCCTCTTCTTCGAGGCTGTTTTCGAACCAAAGGAAGGTCTTACACCCAGTGGGCAGGCAGGTGGTCTTAATTTTATGGCTGATCTGCATGCTTTTCGATTCCTAGAACATAACCCAGAACCCATCTTTGCGTCGTAATAAAAACAGATATGTTGGTCATGTCATCTTGACGTGTTCCACGTCTCAAGATTTTGGACTTTTTCCTCCGCGTAGCAATTTTTCCTCCGATACCAAAAAGTTTTAGAAATACTGCTTGAAAGGAAAAAAAGGTTTTGGCAACAAGTAAAACAGACTCTGTGCAAGGCCACTTGGAGCACTTTTTGCCAAAATGAATCAAGCATGCCTACATACAGCCAGCTGTTCAAATACAGTTGTGACGTGTTTCGCAACTGTACTTGCACAGCAACGGAGAGTATAGTGTTACTGATAGAATACATTCAGAAGGAGGTCAGACAGCAGACAACCGAATGCTTACTTTGTGGAGGCAGAGCGAGAAACAGCCTAAACTCCGGTCAGTGGTGAGTCGAACTACCATTAGGACCTCGGTTCTCCTCTGGGGGAGGGGCGGGGGGGCACCAAAAAATGCATTTGGAGCATGGTTAGCTTGAACCTGGTCGAAGGGACAGTTGATGTCGCATGTTTTCAAATGTGTCCAAGCACCAGTGCACCTGATTCTGGTGAATAGGTCTCAATCAGGCTTTGCAGGAGCTTGACAGAGACCCATGCTTACGGTGGGAGTGTTTGCAGCAGGGAGACACTTAGAAACATAATAGAAGGGCCCAATGAAGAGGGTTAAGACTGGCCAAAATACCTCCTGAGGTGGAAGCATGTATCATTGACCAGAATATCTGTGAAATGACTCCAGCAATAAAAGTTATGTGAAAATGTTAATTTCGAGTAAAAAAAAAACAACAACCCAAAAACTCCCAGGGCTGAAAAAGAAAAAGCTTGACAGAATAATAGAAACGAAAAAAAAAAGAACCTAATTAATTAATAAGTGCTCACAAATATTTGGTATTTGCTATTTTTTCTTCACTCTGAGCTCTGTGTTCACGCCGCAGAAAAAGAGGAAAGCAGCGCTGCCAAACCTCAGCACTTTCCTCTTTGCCAGCTGACCTTGTGTTTACGCCTGAAAAGAAAGGGTGTGAAAAGGAAACAAACGGAGGATGACATCCTGGTGGTAAAAATAAAGCGGATCCACTCGATTAAAGACACTGCGTGCTATCCAACGATTCCCCTTCTGTCCTCCTGCGTGTTTCGGCGATTGAACCTTGCCTCCTGTGTTTGGTGAAACAGTGTGTATGAGGTATGAATTTCATCGCGCTGGTCGATCGATTGGCATTAAAGGTATTGTGTTATGTTGTTGTCTTATTTCGCCAAAGCCATTTTTTTTTTTTTGTCGCAATCACACAAAGTTTCGTCCTCGGCTGTGTGCGCATCGGGGAGAGAGGAAGTTACTGCATTGTTGTTTCATCAAACTCAAGGCAAGCCTGCTTTTGGTTTCCACATATACACAACATCATGGCATCATCAACGGAAAAAAAACAAAAAAAAACCACAATCAGACAGCAAAAAACTTGCATTACAATTGAAACACTAGAAAAGTCATTTCAAAGTAAATTCAAAACTGAATCAGCACTAACGTAGTGCATAGACCGTCTTGTGTGTTCTCAAAGAAAGGCTGTGAAGTTTCCCCAAAAGGCTTGAAACGACTCCTCCCGTACAGAGCCAGCGCTGAGGAGAAGGTCACATGGTCTCTGGTTGGGCTCCCATCTCCCTCACCACACAATTACAAGACAGAAAAAACACCCAGGTGGTCCCTCTTGTTCTCGACACATGAAGAAAAAAGCCCCCCCAACAGTTGCCAGTTGAGGACTTGCTTGCTCTCTTCCCTTTAGGTGTCTTTTTTTGTTGTTTTCATAAGTTAACAAACAGCTCTAGGACTGCTGTGTTCGTGTTTCAGGCTGGTTGAAACTAAGAAAAGAAACTAGGGGTCCGTGCTCGGTTTTCACATCAATCCGCTTTGGTTCCTTGTCAGCGAGAGTCGCGCGCCCTCCTGGCTATTCCAGCGACGTCCGGCACCCACCTCCAAAAAAACAGCCGTGCGGTCAGCGGTGGGTGGCAGACGGACGGACGGACGCGCTCGCACACAACGTGAAAACGCGAGTCGGGAGTGGGTCGGTGCGAGGCGCAGCAGCAGCAGCAGCAGCACGGTTACATGTCCATGTCACCATCGTAGGCCAACGTCAAGGGCTTCTGAGGTGGAGGAGACGTCTTAGTGGTTTTGGATGGCTTACTGAGGGAGGAGAGAGAGAGAGAGAGAGAGAGAGAGAGAGAGAGAATAAAAGGAAGAGGGAAAAAAACAAAGATGAGAGAGAAACCTGGGAGTGTCTGAGGATCAGTAGGGCCGGGGCAGCTCGACTTGATTTCAGTCTTTACCAAGAATTCCATTATCTGATAACAGCGGCACACAGCAGACAAAATATTGGGAGGTATATAACTCATACTTGACAGGGGGAACTGTTCCAGGAAAAGGCGCGCTCGCGCTCTGCTTCGGGACGCTCATCCCACTTTTTAAAATGTGTGTGACCTACAATGGAGCTTCTTGTTTTTTGATGTTGCGCACAGTGAAAAAAAAAAAAGAGTAATATGGAACATACCAGAGCAGGAACGATAATGCGATAATGCAGAGTATTAGGACGAATCCGACGGCAGTCACGGCGTAAACCCACAGCTTTACTCTCCCATCTGTGTGATCAAAAAGCAGTTTTTAATGCGAGGTTTTAAATATACTTTCGACGTCGTCTTCTTTTTTATCTGGATATCTTTCAGCCCTCCCCCCCCACTCCTATTTCAGAATAAAGAACAGGTTTGCTCTCTTTTCAAACATACAGCACAGGAATAACTCCACTTTCTTGGCAGCTTTATGCTCCATTGAGATTTATTTTTTTTCCCCGACTCTTTCAAAGCATATAATGATGAGCCCTGCAAAAACATTGACCCAGAATGGATTCTTCCCCCGGCCTCGTGATCCCACAGCTACAAAAAGCAGGTTCAAAGCCAGAGAGAGAATCAGAGGACCACTGGTTGAGCCGTTCAGGCGATTTCCATTTCAGTACCTGGGCCAACGGGTCGTAAGGTCCACTCATTGAAGAGGTCTCTGGCTTGAGACGGCCCGGGTTTTAATCGGCCCGAGTTGGTCTTCACGTCGGCTTTCTTGTTGCCGTCCACCCCCGGGGTCCTGGTGCAGTAGTCCAAGAAGCCGTGCGTGGTCATCACTTCGGTGTAACCCTTCTCACACCCACACACGCCACTCTGCACGAGGATGGGAAAGGGAGGGAGGGGGTGGGGTCACGGGGGGTCGATCGTTTTACAGCCGGCAGAAGATGACAGCTCCGGTTTGCTTCGCCGTGCCGACTAAAGACGGCAGCTTCGCTCCGCTCGCGCTCCTTTTCAAACGGTGAGACATCCGGCTCTTAACACGGGTCAGCTTCTCCCGAAACCTAATATTAAACCGCGCTCTTCAGAGGGCAGACCGGACCACTTTACAGATCCAGAGAGCTCGGCCACAGAAACAGACACGATTGGGAACAAACACGACGACGGACGGCTTCCCCAGCGTTGCGCTTCAGACTGCAGTAACTTGAGGAGACTCTAAGGGGCAGTAAGAGTTTGAGCAAAAGTCTATTATTTGTCATTTTCATGCAGCCAGTGTGCGCCCCCCCCCTTGCACCCCCCTCCAGTATAGGTGTATTCCCTCGCTGACATGGAGCCCACATTCATTGGTATTAATCTGATTATTCTTTAATGGCCTGTTCTGCCAAATTAAAAATGTCATCTGTCAAAATCTATTGAACTCTCCGCCTAGAATGTCGGGGCAGCAGAAAACAGCGAGAGAGGGAAAAAAAAAAAAAAAGAACGAAGAGGAAGAAAAACAGAGAGAATTACAAAAAGGGCTCCAGATCAAAGGAGGGCGGTCTTACCGGCGTGCAGTGCGAGAAGGGCTTGGTGCACGGAGGATGGCAGTGTCTGAGCGTGGTGGGCCTTTTTTGTGGAAAACAGCCCCCTGGGGAGAGACAACACGGTCTTAGTTGTGTTCCTTTGCCCATTGATCACTAAATTAATGCACTGTCACACCTGATTAATGGGCTCAGTTGCCTATCAGGGTCCCTGATCAATTTGTGAACATTTTAATTCCAACATGGAAAATTGCGTGTCAAAATATCAAAGAGTAATGCCTGGAGCGCTCGGCGCGCTCTGCAGAGGGACCTTATTCCTGCTGGGCTCACATTTGCCAGAAACACTTCCTTACAGTGATAAGATCACATTCACCCACTATTTACAGCACATCAAGGCTGCCTAAGGCTCCCGTTCCCACAGCGCCATTACCTTTGTTCTGTTTCTTTACGCCTGCTCGGCTTCCCACAAATACAAATGCATGATTATATTTATATGGATTGAAAGCCTCCCAGCTCGGACTCCGGCGTATTGATTACTTATGTTAAGAGGCAGAGAAGAAATCGATGGAGCCCGCACCGAGATCGGGCGGATCAAATAAGGTGTTCAATTCGAGCAACAGCACAAAAAAAAAGAAAAGTGGTGTTTGTGTGCATCTGCATACCCGCGTGAGGCGATACCGGCAGTGTGGTTTGTGTGTGCTAACAATGGAGGTCTGGAGCTGATACTCGGGACACAAACGCCACCCTGACTGCAGCTGAGAAACTTCAACCTCCGTTCCAGAGGATGCAGGGCACGCCCAAAGCCTTCAGAATAAAAGCAGTGTTTCTGGTTTGAGTTTCAAGAAAGTCTTGTTCAGGGTGGGGGGCGGGGTTTGACCCCAGATGAGAGTAATCTCAGACGACCAAAAAAGTAAAAGATTACTCATTGTATGCATTTCCATCTGCTCTTCCCAAATGTCTCATTTCCAAAGTTCCAATAAGAGGAAATCGTCCCCAAATGTATCTTGGAACCACCTGCTCCATCCACCACTGCCAAAATAAGTAATGTGACAGCTTTTGTTTAGCATAATGAAAGAAAAGTCACTCCCTTCCATTGTAACACACGCAGATTATTTCTCCAATGATGAAATTATGAAATATTGTAGCTCAGATCGACAATGTACTGAATAGATTCGTGCATGAATGTGTTTTACTGCTCTCTCTGAATCAGCTCATAGCAACAGAGGACGGGGGGGACAAGGAGAGCAAAGACTCTGTCGCCTTAAAGAAACCCTGTTAGCCCACATTCACTTTTCAGTTTGTGACAAACGCTCTGGCGAGCAACTCTGCGCGCCCCGTCGGGGGGGGACGCGAGGGGGAAGCTGCAGCTGCTCACCTGTGACATTGACGCCGTCTGAGCGCTGGCACCACACCGCTCTTTCGTTGTTGCTCCACCCTCCCGTCCTCCACTGGTAACTGTGGCATTTCCCCCCTGAGAAGGCAGAGAGAGAGAGACGGCGCTCATTAGTGCACTGCGTCGGGCGTCCAGGCTCCTATGGATATTAGGCGTCCCCTTCATTCCTGCCGCGCTTCTCCCCCATCCAGCGCTTGAGATGTATTACGGCTGCAGCGAGATGAGAAAGGAGCTACTTTCCCACTAACGCACTTCCCTGTGAGACAAAAGCATCTTTCAAGGAAATGAGATGAAATTGGTTAAAATTATATGGAGGGGTTCTTTTTTTTCTCCCTTTCTTCATCCTATAGAGCGCCGGGGGAAGTGATTTACTGAGGGAGAAAGTGTGACATGTGAAACTGATTTCATCTCTCATCGAAAATCCAGCCAAACGTGGAAGATGCAATTGAGTGCAAACTTACAAAGAGACGCTGAAGAGCTCGACAACAAGACCCGCAGAATTTAAATCATGAGTTTAAAGTGTGAAATATTCTCAACTGATACTAAAGTACCACTTTATGTTCTTGGGAAAAGTGCCCACTTGAATGTTAAATACCGGGTGGATGACAACATGAAAGAAATCATGAGAGAACAACAAAAAACTGGAGAGAAACTCGTGGCAAAAAAAATGAATTTGTAATGTTTGGGAACTAACCTTCCTGTGGCAGGTTCCATAATAACTTTGCAGTTGCAAATCACAAAACTGACATTCATAGAAAGAGCTAATCATTTAGAAAACGTTTTATCATGCCACCTTTTAGCCCGTTTGCCTCCCAACAGACAGATTTATGCTCGGTGGGAAAACCCCGAAGATGCGTTCAATTCAATAACATTATGAGGTGTCGGCAGAGTGTCGTCTGATGAGTGTTCGGTCACAGTGTGAGCTCCCGGCCCGCCTTCACTTTCCAAGGTAACCGCTGCCCCGATGCACGCTGATAAACACTGGAGTATAGTTTCAAGGACGGTGGGACTGAGTGAAACTCTCACTGCGGCCCTCATGAGCCGATCTGAAGTTTATTGAACATTTATCAAAAAGGCAATTTCCACTCCGCTGATCCATCTGGAAGATAAGAGGCTTTTATTTTTAAATACCCAGTGTTTGAAACCCTGAGAGATGCACTGTGCTAGAGGGAGCGAGGGGGGGGCTATTTAAAAAGCAGGTAAGGATGCCTCGCATCATAATGTATCAACTGTCGCTTTATGTCCATTATAGAACAATTTGAAGCATCCGGTGGATCCACATTTTTTGGAGGGTGGGGGTTGGACCAGCAGGTGTCAGACATCACAGACAATTGTCACACAAATTGAGTGGGAACGAGTCCTGTTTGGTTAGTGTGTCAATGTTTTGTTATCCTCTCCATTGCCATTTGTAGAATCACAAGAATAACAATCATTCATGCTTGTTTTCATTTTCCACTGTCAACATCCAGATCAGGCTGGAAACGTCTCCCAGGCTTTATTGTTTACTTCAACATCTTCTTCTTCATTTGACTAGGAAACTGTCCTAAAGCCTCTTCGCCAGCTTAAACGCTGTAAAACAACAACGCTGCTTCCACACGAGTGTCAATCATCGCAAAGTTCAACGCTGAGTTCAGCTTTTTCACAGTACCAGCAGAAACATACTGTCCATCCAAAGTGTGAAACCAAGTAGATATCCACAAGTTCCCTTCAGTGCCTGTCTTACTTGTGTAACACTGTCTTCTTGTTCTACAACACAGAGCCACATTTCCTCAACGATTGGCACTTTTTGAGAATAAATAACAATTGAATGAGCACATGGGGTGGCCAGGAGGCTTGGGTGCCACTATGAAAATGAGGCTTTGTGGGATGTGTCTCGGACTGATATGAGGAAGCATGGCATTTATTGGAGTCGTGTCACGGCCAACCGACAGCGGCTACTTGTTTATTGGGTCTTCTTTATTCTTTAGGGAATGTTTCTGGCTTTTTTCTAGCAGTCACAGCTGCGACTGACTGCGCACAAAAAACCACAACAGAATTAGTCAATGTTAACCGGAACGATAACAAGCCAGAATATGAGATGGAACAAAAAACAAAACATTTTCGTGTCCAAAGTCGTCATTTCACATCCTGTGCTGCTGTGGTCAGAGCTGACCCGCGCCGGCTGCTCAGTACCTTTACAAGGCTGCGTCTCAAACACTTGATGCGGGCAGCTGGCCTGGTTCTCCATGACCTGAATGATGACAGCTCTGGAGCGCGCCTGGCGACCCGTCGTCTCAAAGCTCCGCCCCTCCAGGCAGGTCAGCTGGCAGGAGCTCCACAGCGACCACTCAGTCAAATGGCAGTCTCCTGGGGACAGAGGAGGACGTGAAAAAAAAAAGAAAAAGAAAAAGAAAAAAAAAAACACCACCACAACGACAACAACAACAAAAACACCACTGAAAGCACAATTTAGTCAATAACACTCTCAGGAGTTCCTCCTCAGATACTTGCGGGTGGTTTATACTCAGCTTTGCCGACACTATTTCAGGGATCATTTTATTGGCTCCCCTGCTAGCTCCTGGAACATTTAAAAGAGATCGAAAACAACTTCAGCACACATCTGCGGCTGATAATGTACCGAATGCACAAACAAATTACCCAGACAGCCCAGTGGGTATTCAGAAGTAATAGACCAACCAGAGTTATAAATTATACAATACAAGCTATAACTCCGAGCCCAACTGTAAAGGCAAGCGGCAACATTGAGGCAGGTCTCGGAGGAGAGGGAGCGCTCATTTGGCTCCGGTTTGGAGAGCTGTTTTTTCAGGTGGAACCCCGGCGCTGCTTGGTGCACTCCGTGAGTCAACAGGCGACACGTGAGCGCCTGGCCGTCTTGACCGACACACACAAACTCTTTAGTAATCCGTGCCGGGCGCTGCGGCGACAGGATCACCTGCAGCCGCGGCTCCTCAGTCAGAACAGCCCTCTGTTTTCTCTGCCCCGAACAGCCATTAGTGGCTGTCTGTGGACTGAAGCAGCTCATTATCTTTTATCTTTCTATGGATACACTCGATCAGCTCCTCTCCCATGCTGCTACATCTGTGGGAACATGCTGTGGTGTAAAAAAAAAAGCTGCAAACACACACACACACACACACACACACACACACACACACACACACGCAAACGTATCATACATCACATTCATGCGGACAACCTCTCCCCAGGTCCCTGTACACTACTGCCTGCCTGACAAACACACACACATAGACACA
>JAUESE010000027.1:6129732-6141286 GCA_032274725.1 Malacoctenus triangulatus
GCATCCTTCTCGGCCCTCTCCCTCCTCTTCCTCGTAACCGTCCTCCAATTAGGTCTTTCATTACGAAGGACATCAGCAAACTGAAGCCGGTACAAGATTCATGGTGCGTCCGACGCCCTCGCTGCGTCGGCGCCATCGCAGGACAATGGTGTGACTTCCATCGTCCCGCAAACTGATTGGCCATCAAACTTTGACACGATCTTCTCTTCTCATCTATTTTGTGATCTATTACCTGGCGCTGGCTGATGGAGAGGCATTAGGAGAGACATTTGGCTCGTACTTAACCTTGTACTGCAATAATAGATGTGGTCAAATATCATTTTTCTATCTTCTTCTTTTAAAAAAAAATAAAAAAATGAAGCCTGAACGAGCAGAGCCAGCGCCTCTCTTTTCACACTTCAACTGGCGACAGCAGGAGAGCAATTTCCAACTTGAAGAAGAAGCCCCTGCTGGAAGCTCTCGTAAAGCCACAGGAAAAAATCCACCGTCCGTGGAAGGGGGGGGGACACTATATACGCCGCCAGTGAAGCGTCGCGCCGAGATTTCCCCGTAATCTGTTGGAGAGAGCAGGTGAGCAACTCTGATGAAAAGGTGATGCTTCGATGTCTCTCCCCCCTTACGAGCGGCCAGAACTTCTTCTGCGCGGTGACATGTGCAATTATTGTCCACCTTCTCCGCGACACAAACGGTTGCCCACTGCAGATTGTGGCCCGCACCAATGACTCGGGAGCTTAAAATGTTCTGCATTCTGTTTGAGAGAGTGACAAAAACGCAATTCGTCGCGTCTCCCAGACGGACTGTCTGGCTGAGCGATGGGTTTGCAGTTGTGCAGAGATTTTGGTGTAAACACTCTGCAGGACGCAATCATCAACCGATTTTTCTGAAGTTTCACGTGCGTACTGGTTAGACGATGAAACCCATCGATTCTGGTTGATTCACGCTGGGTTGAGTCGCGGCACCAGCCCGGGGAAACATCTGTGCTTTTTCTAGCTTAGCTTACAGTGACAGGTAGTTTATTGGTACTGATTTGTCTTTCTGTCAGTGGTGTAGTTACAGTTTTGTCATGCAGAATATCGCCCAGTGGTTCCCAGTGAGGTGTTTTGAGTGGGTTTCTAATAATAATGCTTTTAACTTTGTTTGAGCATTTGAACAATAACAGGTTTTAGAGACTGCAAACACTCGTGGACATGTTGACCTGAACCAGGAGTTTATTGGGACTCCTGTCGGACACCACGCATCCTAAATAGCTGTTATGATACAATGAGAGCAGCTCGTGTTGCTCGTGTTTGTATTTATAGTGAGACATTAATTATTGTATAAGCAGCTCCGTATGTAGGCCAGCCTGAGTCAGAACCCTTTACCTTCGCCATTCATTTTTTATAAGCGAGTCTGCTTTGTAGCTGACAGAGGTGCTTCCATCACCGGCTCGCCCGTCGTTACATTCTGCATATTAAGTAGCTTGAGGGGGGAAAAAAAAGACACTATTCGCACACACGTTTGGTGCTGAAGCACCGCGGCTGATAGCAGGACGCCTCTGATTTTTGTGGCAGGCTTCTGAAAAACACTTCACCGCCAATCGGCGAGACTCAGCCGAAGAATCCAGACTCACTCCGCCGTGAACTCTTCTTCCTCCGACATTTAAACAAACTATTTGGAAAACAAAAATACAGAGACTGCATCAAGTGTCTGGAGGGCCGCTGCACTGAAACATTTAAACGAAAAAAAAAAAAAAGACTCGCACACACAAATAAAAAAACAATACACCACTGGGCTTTTTATTTTTTTTTCTTCTCCAATAGTTTCGAAGTGATTTGTTGTGCAAAATCCCTTCAGTAAACTCCTGGCGTAACGCCGCGGGCGATAAACACGAGTCGCCCTGGAGACGGCGTTGTGACGGTGACACGGCGCGGCTGAGAGACGTTCGCTCCCACTGACTTTTCGGATTTGAACAGAGCGTTTAGAAATGCAAATACGAAGTTTTTTATCGAATAACTAATACTTTTAACACCGAACGCTTTTCTCTCCTCCGCGGGGCTCGACAAACAAGCGGCGGTGTTAATACTCTGCAGACACGCAAACCATTTGTCTTCAAAAGAGCCAGTGCACTTATCAAATGATGGAAATGTAATTAATACTCACCGGGACACTTAACACAATTTGTTTTGTTAATTAGCAGGCAGAAGCTATGATTAACCTTTGTATCTGAAAGAAATACTGCGGACCATCTGGGTGGCTGGAGGCTTTCGAGGGGGCTGCACACTCCAGCCTCACTGCGCCGCAGTCGCTCCTGCCCGCCTTTAACAATATGCATGGCTTGAAATGCAGGAGGACACCTCCTCCATTTTTTTTTTCCCCTTTCCTTTGGACTGAGCCTGCAGGGAGAGAGAATAACACATGCCCGAGCACCGCTCGCTGTTAATTACACCTTGTTGGCCTTTAGTAGCTCCATCAGTATCTGGCTTTGCGAGTCTTTTGTTCTATTGAAGAGGAACGGGGAGTTTATCACCTCCGTGCAGCTCGGAGGAAACAAGAAACCTCACAGTTGAGTTCCAATCGTGGCGATGCAGACATGTGAGCTTCATAAGGCCTTCGCGAGGACGTACGGAGGGACTGCGCGGTGAAAAGATATCTGATTGAATTTGAGAGATACTGGGGCGTTTCCAGAGAGACAAATCACTTCAGAAACCTTCTTGGCATTTGGAGAAAAGTGAAGTTACATCTTATGAGGCAACGGTTTGAAAAACAAAACAAGAAAAACAAAGATGTTGATTGAATCTTACGATAGATATAAAATACTTCTTCGGTGAAAAATGGGACCAAGTCCAAGTTAGCCCATGAAAATCTCAAAGTTACATTTTGCTGTTCGCTGAGCATAAAAAACTCATCACAGTTACAAAGTACTTACAAACTAGTCATAACACAAAGGAGCTAGCTTCCTGAGTAAGAGCTGTCAGCATAATGTGGGTCAGTCTAGCTATACACCACTTATTTGGAGGAAGATGCTCTATGGAGTGATAAACATAACCAGAACAGCGCTCATTTTTACTGACTGAGATACTCCTTCAGCAAACAAGAGGAGAGTGAAATAGTAACAAACAGGTCTGCTCCTATTGGAGGCAGCTTGTGACGATGCTAATGCTGAGTGTCGGCATGGTGAGCAGCTCAGAGAGAGAGACAGCAGCTCTGAAGCTCTTCAGCTGACTCCAGGCGAGGGAAGTAACGAGCTCATCCTCGCCCTGTAACTCCATTCGTTGCTCTCGTCTCTTAATTGCAATCAGTTACTCACATGTTACTGCTGAAAACTCTGCCATCGCATTGATGGATCCCCCCGTGGGTATGAACATTCTGGTGGTCTTGCCAGAGAGTCGTTGGCGTCCTCTGGGGGTAGCTGTGACAGCAGACCCTCAAGCAGAGTGCATGAGGGGGGGCCCACTTCACTGCGGGGGGCCCAATCTGAGTTAGGAAAAGCTGTCAGAGGCCCTTATGTCTCCTCACAGTAGGTGAAAAGTGTCGCACATAACGGCTGATTGCCGTGTCTTTCCCCCCCCCCATGCGCTCCGCGACGGGGACAGTCAAACCGGATGCCACGATGCCCTTGCGAGCTGTAAGTACAGGCCGAGGGTGCTGCGAGATTTATCACGTCATTGTTTCTTTATTGGACTTTTCACCGCATTAAAAAAAAGAGAAGGCCAGATTGACACTAACTGTTTTACATCTTCTATATGTCAAGACAGACGACAAAAGCAATAAATATCAAACTACTCACATTCAGGAAAATGTTTTCTAATCTGCCGTTAGGCTGAGAGCAAATGGCACCGTAACTCACGCGTTGTCATAGTAACCGCTTTTTCTGGGTTGGGAGCTTCTGAAGGGAAAACAGTGAGAATACGGGATGACAAGAAGAAGAAGATGAAGAAGTAGCGCAACAGACGGAGTTTGGAGAGGTTCGTTCTGACTCTCACGTCACGCGTGCGTGGCATGTCTCTCGTCATCTGTGGGACACGAGACGAACGGCCACCTGTTTGTTGTCCTCTTTTTGTCCCTGCATCAGCGCCAACGACTGAAATCACCACGAGAGAAAAAAGTGCCTTTGAATTCGCAAAAAAGCGATATTCTCTTCAAAAATGGAAATATGCCACTTGTTTGTGACTTAGACTGTATTATTTCAAATGCATCATCGAACACAGTTGCTTTTGAAATTTGCCGTGTATGTTTACTACAGTGGCTGCTTTTGTTTTTTTCTTAGAAACTCTCAAATCACCATTAAAAAGAGGCTGGACACCAAAATATTACAGTATAACACTGACCAAAACCTACTTTTATCAAAGTAAAGAATCCGGATTCTTCAAAGTAAAAGCAGCTTTACTGGACCTTCGATGGATTCTGGAAAGTGTCCTGTTCTGTTCTTCTTTCAAAGATACAATCTTAATGATGACAATTCCTCAGAGAGCTCTACCCCCACCCCCCCCCACCCCCTGAGAACTGTCCTCGACCCCAGTTTGGGAGTCTGTATTCCAATACTATATGTGAGGTTGCGTCCTGCCAAGATCTTTGTCCACAGAGACGCAGCAGTCCAGGAAAACAAGTGTTGAAACCACTTCAGTCGGCACTCCATCAAAAAAAAAAGCTTTCTGACTTATTTTTAAAGCTGCAGACGACGTGAATCTAAACAAAGAACAGACTTCACACAACTCTAACGATCCTGACTCCTCCATCAAGCAATAATCGCAGAAAAACAGCCGTGGATATGTCGCCGAGCTCGCAGTGCTGTGAGAAAAACACTCTCGGACTCCTAATTTATGTGGACGAGGAGATGGCAACTCGGTGGCACTTTATCCCCCCCGCACATAGTCCAAAACCCCCTCAGCTGGCTGACATGCAGCCTAAGTTAAACATTTATTCGCACAACAAACTCCAGAGTGCTGTCTCGCTGTAAACAAGCGCTGTATGATGAGCAGCGTTGATGAACAACAGATGGCCGCCGGTTTATGGAGTGTGATTAGCGAATCTGGAAAAGTTCAACAAGAGCTCAGTTTAAATTGTAATTTATGACGTGGGAACAACAGACGAAGGAGTCACAGAACCGAGTGCTTTGACTTAATTAACTTGTGCAGCAGAAAATGTAAGACGACCCAAATAAAACCCTAAAAAAAGAAACATGTCAAAGGAGTCAGTGCCCGTGTTCGACGAAAAACCACGTTCACCAAGCGAAGCTCGGGAAGAAAAAGCGCTTTGCAAACGTTCAAATAGGAGAAATAAGCCCAAAACAAAAAAAAACCCACTGTGGATTGCAGCAGCGCGAACCGGCGTGAAAGACTTTGATATCGCGCCAGAGAAGAGAAAGCGGAAGACGGAGCTCGCGCAGACGGCGGCACCATCACAGCTCGGCCTGGCAGCTCTCCCGGCAGACGTGACACTGCCCACCAGCAGATCTGTGGGGAGAATCCTCCACAAATTAATGTGTGGAAGAAACTGCGTCTGACTGCTTCCTCTGAACCGAGCTCCGGCAGCCGGGAGCGCTGAGAGCGCCGGGAGAGCCGGCAGCCCTCGCCAAGACATGGAGCCGTGACACGCGGTGACCAAGAGAGCACCAAATGCTCCGTTTGTGTAAGTAAAGCCGGGGGAGCTCGGGGAAATCGATGCATGTGCTGAATGAAACAATCCACGAGCACGAACCTCCGCTTTGAAAGACGTGGCCGACGCCGCTGCTGCTGCTCAGAGTCTCAGGATGCTGACGGAACAAGAAGCTCTGCGATTATTCCCTCCATAAATTTTCCTAAGGTGGCATCAACTCTGCGTTGGCATGCGAGCTGGCCGATTATAGACTGTTCACACGTCGCTAAAGCAGGAAAAAGAGCCACAATATAGTCATTATAATTCAGTCAAATGTGTGTTAGACTGTTGGTAGTGATACCGTGGATGACAGGTGTGTTCTCGCTTCCTCTCTTCGATGTGTTTTAACACACACCAGCATGAGAGTTGAATGTAATTGGACCGTGACACAGTGCGGGACTGTGTTCCTGCAGATGTTCACCATCGCCATTTGCTGCGCGACTGTTTGATCGTCATAAAAAAAGCTCCGGTGTAGTTTGTACTCACGCCCAACATTTGAAGGAAAACACACCGGGACTCTGACAGAAACGTTATGTTGCTTCTGAAACCAGTTTCTAACCCGCGGAGCGTCGCTGCAGCATTGATCCTCTTCATTATGAATCGGTCGCATGTTAGATAACCGTATGGAGGTTTTTTCAAGGTGTTACGGGGAAGAAAACTCAAAAATAAGCGCTGGCAAAAACATCTGCAGCGCTGTAAATGTTTTGTCAGCTGAGGGATGTGCAGCAAATGAAATGTTCACCCAGGTACGTGTGATCCCAGAAAACGAAAAATTGTGTAAAAGCGAGAGGATCTGAGAGCATTTTTTATGAAACTGTGCAAAAACATAAACATCTTTCGAGGATTATCGTCAGGATCTTTCACGACAAAGTTCTTTCCGATTATAAACATACCTGTGGCCCTGAAAGCAGGGCCTGCTGATCATGACCCCGCCCCCAACTGTAGAAATTGCAGCGTTGTTTGTGCCTCTCCGTTCTCAGTGACCTCTATACAACTAAACTCACTAAAACCTTGGACTGCCCGCCAGCTAAAGCTCCGGGGGTCCAAGCTGAGGAGGAAGCTGGAAGTGGAGGGCTCTGTGTGGACAGGAAGTACACGTATAATCCGTGTGGCGTTCCCAAGTGGAAGCATTTCTCTGATTACAGCACATTACATCTTCATACACGTCTATTTAAGCTGCTGAATTAAGCATCCATTTTTCAAAGTTCCTGCAAATTTTATTTACCCCCACAATTTTTTTGTCATCAATCAAATTTGATTTAAACACATTTTTCCGGAGACAGAGTGTAATTACAGCTTTATTTGCCTTTAAGTAAATTAAGACCAGAGTCTGCACGTGATTGAACTGATGCTCGACTCGCGGTGGAGTGCAATTAGATCACAAGTGTGACTGAAGCTCAGAAATCAGCAAATCCAATCAGAAATAAATCAGTAAAATTAAAACCTTGGAGGAAAAAAAAAACCCGTCACACCTGGTGGCACGAGAAGCAGGTGGTGCGTTCACGAACCTCAAACACCGGCGAGTCCCAGAACACAAAAGGCTCGCAACAAACACGAGAACACATGATGGAAACAAACAGGAACGCAGGAACCTTTGTTTGAGCGCGGGACTCATTGTTTGCAGGTGAAACAGGCTTAATTATTGAGCAGAAATAATTGTTTGCCAAACAAAACGAGGCGCAAATGGTCACATTGTTAATTAAAAGGGTCTTTATTCTGAGATCTACGAAGGGTCTCAGTATGGGGCGCTCACAACAGAGAAGCCATTGGTGGAACAGGAAATCCTGAATAATACTAATTAACATGGCGTGTTTTATAATCTCACTGGCCGACGTTGGAGAGAAACTCATTGAAAAACATGGAAAAATGTGATTGTGTTGTAAACTCTCCTTAAAAAAAAGGGTCTGATTCGACTGAAACGAGCCTCCTGCCATCAAATCAGGAGGCGACAATCTAAAAAAACACACCTTGTGAAGGACTAATTGATGAAATGACCGAGTGATATCAAAATAAACAAGGCAATTTGTGGAAATGACGACTGCCGATACAAGAGAGAGTCGATGAAGAACGAAAGGGCTCCCGCTGTGAACGAGTGTGATCACGAAATGTCGCTAATTCCTCTTTGTTGTTTGTCGGCGACGTTGGTTGTCACAGAACACCTTCTGATGGAGCGTCTCACTGTGAGAGGGGTCAAAGTACAAAGCCGCAGCGCTGAAGTCAGAGTTAACCCTCGCAACACGATGCGTTCAAACGTCCCTCAACTTCCTCTGCTTGTTACAAGTGTAGGAAGCAGTCCGATTACACCCCCCGCATGTCTCTCTAAGACAGGAGCAGAGTGGACGGAGTGAAGCCCCCCCGGGGGCATTAGGAGAATTAAAAAAACCATCTGAGTGACAGACCGTCAGGACAAACTTTTTTCCTTGTATCACACGGAAAGTGCAGATCCGAGTCGACGTCCCAGGCTGCAAACACTTGTGGGAGTTTGGTGATGAAATTCAAATGTCTCCTGTAATTATAGATCCAATTTGTGTGTTTCTCGGGGAGCTCAGCTTTGACATCTGTGAGCTCTCTGTGCCAGTCTCTGGTGGCCATCATGTGTTCAAGACATGGGCTGCACATCCTGGCGCTGATAAATCAGGGGACGGGAGGCGCGCCACTATTTTAGGTATTTCTACTGGTTAGTGGATGTTTGGGTATGTTTATCCCGCACATACCTCAAACGTGTGTCGCACGTTCACATTTTGGGATCCAGGGTGCTTTTTGATGAAATAAACAAATACGAAAAAGAAAGATATTTATGGACATTTTTCTTCTCCGGGAAGTCTCCCCAACACTAAAGAAAGGCAACCTGCATTCTCACTGTGAGGGGAGCAAACGTCTTCCACGCCATGCATCATGAATACTACATCCAAAGGTTCAGGGGCCTCATTAGTAAAACTGTAGGATCCATACACAACATTTACATATGCAGCAAAGACCCAAAAAAAAAAGAAAAATTGCACGCCGTGAAGTAATGTGATGTATGAAACTGCGCACCGCCACACACATTTTCCTTAATAAACACAATTACAGTCACCTTGAACGAGCGCACGCTTTGGAACCCTTTATAGTCTGCTCAGTGAATTCCCACAATTAACAAGGAGCGCTTACAGGCACCAGCTAATGAAATCATAAAGCCAACAGAGGATAACCATCTAAACAGTGGAAGCGCGCAACTCGTCCAGCGTGTCTAGGTCTATTATCTTTCCCATAAAAAGCAGCCAGTGGTGCAGTGCAGCTGGGGGGGGGGGTCGGAGTGTGGCTGACCTGTCGCGGCCAGGTGTGTGTCACCTGTTTACTGAAGACATCCCATCATTCACGAGTAACCTCACACACACACACACACACACACACACTTATCACAACCGTTCAATGTTTGAACTTCATGTAGATTGTGTGTGTAGCCTCCAGGTGAGATTTGTGAGATGGAAATGACTGTAAAAGCAGAACAAGGTCCAATTGACCATAAATAAAATGTGAAAGAGCTGGAAACTGAACGCATTTTAACTGAAACGTCTCAGGAAAACCGATTTCCCTTCACCAAACACTTCAGCAGTTCCTACACTTCGACACTTCCAACTGTCACAACCGGGAGTCAGGCGTTTCAGCACCAACGTCGACACCTATCATATCCTGCAACACTATTGTGTTGTGATCAATTTCACAAACACTTAGTGGAAAGAGAATATTTACCATTTTTACCCCCCCCGCCGATTTAAAGTCAGCTCTTGGTGTCAGCTTTTCCCACTTGTACACAAAAGCCTGAGGGGGAGTTTCCAATGAGAGCGATGTTTGAATTATTCATCTTGATTAACTTGTTCATGGTCACATTTTTCCTCAGCGTGAGAGAAGAAAAAAAGTCATATGGACTGCCTCATTAGCAGCACACTTAGACTTTATTTTACAGACCCTCTCCTACACACACTGTTTGACATTGTGGCCATTTTTTTGCTCATTATTTTAACAGCGACACACACACACACAGATATGCACACGCACGTACCCTTGCGCACACTTTCTGCCCCCCCCCCTCCTATCTTTCGCGCTCACTCAACCATGTGACGAGCGGCTGATTTGCGGTGCACTGTAAATTTCATCTCTGTCAAGCCAATCACTTCTGGCTGTGGCTCAAGGGGAAACATCTGCCGGTGGGAGCGCGGGGGACACTCTGGCTGGAGAGCAGCTCACAGTCCGCAGCCGGCGATAACAGAGCAACTGTTTGCGAGCGAAGGGGGGGGGTGAGCGAGGGGGCGATCCATTAGGACTGCGAATATTCACTATCACGCTGCACACAAGCAGACGCTAAATTAAGAAGCGGGGAGGGGGCAGAATGTAAGAGTGAGGGACGCGCTCGCTGGAGGAGAAAGCGGCGATGTTTGACACCGTGTCAAGAGTTTCCTAATCTAAGGCAACAGAAGGGAGAAGTAACCAGGCAGGACTATTCAAACAGCATAAAGGCAACAGTATCTTCCCAGCCGTACGTGCTTCCTCTTCAAACGGCTAATTTAATATTATTAACAATAGCTCCCGCACTCGGGGTAAATCCATCCGGACATGGCCAACAAAGAGCTCCAATTTCAATATTGAGGGTTATTACAGGACATTACAACAGAGGCCATATAGACCTTGTTAGCGGGCACTTAACCATCTGTACACAAACTGCCACCAGCCCATATTAGAATATTTTTCACACAGCCGGGCCTCATCTCCATACTGACCTCTACAAACTGGAGTGTCCTTTCAAGCCCATTCAAGCATACAGACAGCATTCATAAAACACTTCCCCTCTTTAAACCGTGACCCCACGAGAGATGTGCTGTCACAAAATATTCAGAGCGGCGGCAGGAAAAAAAAAAAAAACCTGACTGCGGAATATCAAAAGCTCCCATCTGTCCACTTTCTCCCTCTCACCAGCGCCTTTCTTTTCCCCCCCGTTACTTAGCGTCGCCCAGGTTTTATGTCAAGGAAAGGGCACGTCTTGTAAGGCCAATAATCCGGTCCGACGAAAAAAGACACCGGAGATGAACAGGTCACCAAGGAGTCCGGCCGCCTGATGGGTAATCGACCTTGTCATTGAAATGTGAGCAGAATGCAACAACTGCTGACAACAATCGGCCGGAGCACAACGAAGGGGGAGCAACGGCATCTTAAAGAACGCTGGAAGAACGTGAACAAATAACAAAAACGCACACTGCTCCTTCCAACAAACTACACAAAGTGCTGCAGGCTCATACAACACAGAGCAGGCACATGAGGCCAACTGACTTACTCCATTCGGTATGGACTGTGTGTTTCATGCAGGGTGGAGATTTAATATCCTGGACTTTTCTTTAACAATATGTGTCTCTTTGGAGACTAACAACTGTGGGAGGAAGTAAAGAAAACAATGTAGATGTGTGACGAGGTCATTATTGTTCCCTTGGTTTTTCCCAGACTTCTGATGCATTCATATAAAGTCTATGAATTGTTCTGGTGGAGAGGAAATAACCAAACGACACGAAACCTCCTCTAAAGATAGAGACGAACAATAGTCTACGATTTAGAGACTCGTGACAAAAACAGTTTCTTTGTTGTATTCTGAGGCATTCACTGTGTGATCGGTGCCACTCTTACCTGGTTTTTCAGGTCCAGCTTGGGGCAGGGGCGTCCGCCATTGAACGCTTTCTCCCTGAGCCACTTGGATCTGATCTTCAACCCGCTGCCGCAGGACGTGCTGCAGGACGACCAGGCTGACCAGTCGCTGAGCTTACAGTCGAGGGGGCAGGGGATGTGGCAGACCTCCACGATGTAGCCTGAAATTGAGCATCGGCAGACGGGAGGGGCAGGCGAGAGAGAGAGAGAGAGAGAGAGAGAGAGAGAGAGAGAGAGAGAGAGAGAGAGAGAGAGAGGCCAGAATGAGACT
>JAUESE010000027.1:6145705-6168220 GCA_032274725.1 Malacoctenus triangulatus
TCTCTTCGGATCATCGGGTGAGGAAGCCTCCTGCTCCGAGGCTTTTCCTGAATGACTCGAAAAACTGCGGAAAAAGTCACGCCTCAGCTGCGACAAACCGTGGACTTGATCGCGGTTTGATTCCGCGCGGTATAGAAAAAGAGACGTCGGTGCAAATAAGCAGACATGAACGTCTGGTTTAATCAAAGATGCTTGTTAGAGGCAAGATGTTGGGAAGGCAGCAGATGCTTCCGCAAACACAATGAGCTCCCTCATGCGGCCCCATTACTGTGGGGGAAACTGCTGTCACTCAACGTTATTGCATTTAATCCCAGTTACATTTCTGTGACCGTGGATGATGCTTTTAGCAAACTCCCTTCCGGGTGGATTGTGTGACGCTATTCAATGCAACGCGCTCGCTTCTGTGCGCTCTACGGCGCGAGCGCTTATTGATCAGGACAGCTCTGGATCTCCATCGCCGAGTGAGGAGCGGCAGCCGCCACGTGATTGGCACCTGCCACCGAGGGTTGTCACAGGACATCAACGCTCGCCAAGAAACACACGCTGGAATATTTCCCATTACTACTCCCCCTCCAGCACCATTCCAATGTGGAGAAGAAAAAAAATGGCCTTGTTTATTGTCACATATATCTGACCACAGCACCAAACTCCAGCTGACTGGATAATGTCAAACTTTAGCCCCAGACCATTTTGTGTGGTTAGAACGTCCCGGAAATCCATCGCCTATGAACCAAACTTCAAATATTCTCTTTCGTGCTCCCGGAGTTACGTGGCCGCGCTTTGAAATTAAGACAAAACCAGCTGCATATAGCAGGAGCAGATGGCGTTATATTGCTTGTTTGTTTATACAGTATTTCTTCAGAGGCGGCTATTTTCTGGTTTGGTTATAAATGAGTTTGCGGCGCTCTCTAAAGAGCAGAGCGACACGACACTTCAATAAATTACAGTCCCCATAGAATAAGGGGGGAGATTACTGTGTAATTGTCACAATTGAAGTCAGCATCTTGTTTACTGTAAAATAAGAGTTTGAGCAGAATTTCTTGACCTGAGCCAGATGGAGCCGGCGTCGGCGCGCGGCCGTGTGCAGGGGGGGGGAGTTTTTTTTCTTCTTTTTTGACAATCCTGCTATACTTGCACAGCCCCGATTTGTTTCATGGATCCTGGGTGTCCTCGAGCCCCCCCGTGTGCCCAGCCAGCGAGCGGCCCATCTGTTTTTGAAGTGGGCCTGATTGCAAACATTCCTCACAGAGCGCGAGCCCGCTGCTGTCGCGGCGCAATTCACCCACAATCTGTTCAATCTACGCCACTGCTGGTGGTTGATTGAAAAGTGCCAGCGCAACATCACTTCACTCTGACAACCGCATTACTGCAGACGGCAACAAACAGGCCTACAGGCACCACAAACACTCTGCATCCCAATCCACGGCGTCGACGTTCTAATGACATGATGCAATGCAATTAACTCGCGTTCCTAAGTGCTCTTTATATAATGATTGTCGGACTAATGCTCCATTAAGACCCACTGCACAGCCACGACCTCTTTGCGTTTAACACCGCCAGCCGGGGCTTTAACACTGCTGCAGTGACCGCAAGGAGCCCCGCGATGGATTAGCTTCACGAGAGCCTAAAGCTGTGAGTTGTCAACAGATAACTCGTTTGATAAGCAGCGACGTTTTATCAATAAGGCGACTTCTGGAAATAACACGACGGCTGAGAGCTCGGACACAATCCGGTTCCATTCCTCCACCACTTTTGGTGTATTTTGGCACAAAAACGAGCTGGTAGGTTGAGTTCTGATACGATCTGGATCCAAAGCGATACGAGGCAATTTGATGCGATACGGTAACACGACGCAACACAATATGACGCGATGCAATATGACCTCGATCTGATAGGACCAAATGCAACAGGAAGTGGTGTGAAATGCTAGTTTTTAATTTAATCCTTGTGGGAATCGTCTTTTTGACTCCGATGCCTCTCACACTGCTCACCTCCCCCTTTGAACAACATGAAAACAAGCACAGAGAGATAAACATTCACCAGTCAATACTCCCACAGAGCCTGCGTCTCACCCCTCCGAGCAGATTCCGCCTTGTGGAGTGTGACTGATTTGGGTACAAAGACACTTTTAAAATAATTGCATTTGGGGACTCTCAGCTGTAAACTCTCCTAATTATGCCTGAAAGACATAATATTTTTCTATTATTACTGATTGATGAATATTTGAAAAGGTTAAATTACTTAATGAACACGTTTTTTTCTCCCACTTCTTTCAGGAGACGGCGTTTGTCAGAGTTTTGCGTGTTAGGTCAATAGAACCTGATCGGTTCCAGGCAGCGAGCTGGGCCAAGAAAAAGCACTTTAAAGTTTTTTACGGAGCAAACACATACTTATATTGCTTGGCTGCACAGCTGATGCAGTTTTGCTTTATATTAGTACGCCATTCACCTTGTTACGCCTGAATCCAAGTCCATATTTCTTTAGAATGGAGGCTCATCTTTTGTGGAAATGGTTAAACATCGAATTCTTTTCCGTCCCAGAACTGACAGAGAGACACAATCTCGCATCTGCACCAAATTCCAAACCTGAATGCGTCTCCGAGCGTCTCCCAATCTGAACCCCGAATTGAACCGGAATCTCTCCCATCGGCCCGCAAACTGCAAAGTCAGTTTATGAATGGACCCCCCCTTTTTTTCCATCCTCCTCTGTTGTTTTGCCTCTCCTGCAGAAGCAACGCCTGGTAGTTAAATCCGTCTACCAGGACAGAGTTGCATAATAAATCCCACAAATCCCCTCCTCTCCCACACTTCAGCCGAGCGCGCTGTGTTCAGATTGTATAGGCTTTGTCTTCCAATGCCGCTTCCCAGTTCTGGAGCGGATTTCAATTAATCCGTTTGGCAATAAATCATTATCTATATGGCACATTTAACGAAGTGCAATAAAATGTAAATTTAGCCTCGCCATAAAAAAAACACTTCACAGCGGGAGAAGAAAAATGGACGTATAAAACACCCGCAGAATAGAGACGGCACAAGAGCAGAGATCAAACTGAGCCATAAAATAAAAATCAAATAAATTCAATTGAAGACAGCAAATTGACCATTAGAAGTATGGTCTTTTATACGCCGCTGTGTGAAAATGATACGCAGGAGGCAGTAAAAGCCCGCTCTGACAAAGAAGACAGTCGGGCCGATTGTGAGCGGCTCGGTGACAGCGCCGGACAGCCGCGCTAAACCACTGATCTGCGGTTAAGCTCTCCCAGATAAACATGCAATCTATGATCTCTGATCCGAGCGAGAAAGTGATTCACAGAACTGTTTGAACACGACACTTAACAATGCAGGAACATGCAGCCACGTCAGCATCTCGGCACTCGAGTGAAGCGCTGGAAAGAACAACATCTATTTTTACAACCTTTCCCCGAAAAAAGCGTCAATTCTTTCAAAGTTTTGAGTTCTAAAAAAAAAGGCAGATTGACTTGTTTTTAACACCTCATTATTTCATCATTAATCAAAGCTCGTTTTATCAAAGTGAAGACATCAGCGTCATTACCATAAACAAACAAGAGGACTGACATTCATATTTTAATCACACAGGAACCAACAGTGTTCACCAAGAAAGAGATCTGAAATATATGTTTGCAGATACAATCTCATGTTCCCTTTGTGTGTACATCAAAAAAAAATCAAGTTGAAACAGATAATTACGGGTTTGAACCAGCGTGTCGTCGTCAACACCCTCTGATGCCGCTCGTCCTGCGCTGCGAACACACAGCCAATAAAGCCCACCAACAACTGGCAGGTTAAACAGACTCAAGCAGTTGCTGCGTGGTTTCCGATCACCCTCAGTGAGAGGTGGGTGGGCTCGTAGTGAGAAGAAAAACAGATTCACAGCAGAGTGCACCCGAGAACCCACCGGATTCCTTCATCTGCGATCGGCTGCCGTGTGAGTGAATCGGAGCAGCTGGATGAAGATGGTAGAACAACTTATACGACATAAAACAAAGGAGAACAAAACGTGAGCTTTTCTCAATCGACTTTCCGGGGCAAGGCTGCTGTTGGAGCAGAAAGCAGTACAACGCAGGGATGTCGTTGGATATAATGAGAGAAAAACGGGATCATAAGCTCAGACGCAAATCTACTGAAGGTTTGCACGTATAAAAATAATACACACAAACAGCAGGTGAGGATGCTGACTTCGGAGCACCATCCAGTTCACACCTTTTGTCTTCATGAATATGTATCGTCAGGCGTCTCCACCAGATCATGTGAAATACCGGGGAGAAATACATGTGAGCAGATTCGTTCATGTGATTTATGACGACTGAGCTCTTCATCAATCGCGCAAAAAAAAAAAAAAAACGCTCTCAACATGAAAGTCATCGGTTTGGATGCGCATGTAATTCACCGCACGCCATCATTGATCTCAGGGGATCTGACGCCTAATCTTCGATTCAAACTGTATTTTGCATCGCGTGCAACTTTATGTATTAGCAACATGTCAGCTGTGTTTATGAGGGTTGTAGCCCTTGCCTGTGTGTGTCTTCTTGTCACTTTAGCATCTAAAAATCAACATATTCTGACTATGTAATGGGATTTTTTTTATTTTATTTTTTTTCTTCTTAACTCTCAGAAAATCTACACGAGTGTTAACTGAGCTGCATTTTTCTAAGTGCCCCTTTAGAGCCTTAAAAATGACTTTCAGTTAAGATGCAGAAACGTCCCGCGATTTGGCTCGAGAAAGACTTTTTTTTTTAAATAACTATTATGTGAAGGTGGGCCTCGGCACGCTGCCAGCTACTTTAACTACATACTGGAGCTTAAAACCCACACCGGGTTTGCTTCCCATCAATTTTCCCCTGACAGGGAAATTTACGCGAGTGCTAAAGTTGGCATAAAAGAGTTGAAACGCTGACCTATTATAACTGTTACGAGCCGATGGACACGGGCACACGCTCCCTCCAAAAGAGAAAATCCACCGCGGAGCTCAGGCTGATTTCATGTGTTGGATTCTAAGAGCATTATAGAAGGAGACAGGGTATGTTTACTACAAGCCCTCCGGCATCAGATAAAATATTCATGAAGACAAATAGTATCCAGCCTGGTCTGCAACCACAGCATGTAATTCAGATTTTGCCATCTGCACTGAAATAAGGGATTACAAGCTGCGAGAGACCAAATTTAGACCTGACATAACACTGCTGGGACAGTGCAGCGGTGCACTTACAGAAACCCCCAATAACAAAAAAAAAACGAAAAAAAAAGAAGAAAAAAAAGCGTTGCTGGATTTTGATGTGTGAAAGTGCAGAAACCTTTCAGCACATAAAGAATATCTTATGATTTTTATTTTTTTTGCTGACCAGGGATGAAGAAAGAAAGCCCTCCTACTGGTAACTTGGCAAATACAAAATGCATCAAGGCCGAACTGGAACACGGTGCTTCCAGGAAACAGCCACAGACTCTTGTTTCAAACTGGAGTGCGAGGAGAGCGGTCAGCTTCTCTCCCTGATGTAGTTACCTTAGTAACCCAGGAGTCATATAAAAAAAAACCCCAACAAAACAAAACAAGGGGACTCGACCCAACAAGACAATACAAATTCTTTCCCCCCCAGCAGAGGGGGAAACAGTAACCTGGAGTAATGTATATCTGGCAGAGTGTAAATTGAAGCCGGTCACCTGTGAGCGAGCGCCTGCGACTCCTGGAGCTGCCGCATCCAGCGCATTCGGAGAACTTGGACCACGCAGTTAGAGTGCAGTCATCCTTGCACGGCACTCGGCACTCTCTGATCTGGAAGGGCAGGGGGCCGGCCCATCGCAGGCACTCCGTCATGTTGGCCGCCTCGCCGCTCTCTCCGACGCAGCTGACTCCTGCAAGCACATGGAGGGAGGGAGGGGCGGGGGGGGTGTGTGACAACGGTCTTACAATGCGTGTATCACAACGATGCCGCAACACGGTGGGGGGAGATCTGACGAAGCGCGGGGTCCATGTTCACGCTGGTTTCTACAGAATCATCATGGAGGATGTTCTCATGCAGCCTTCATGCTAATGTGGAGCGAAATGCTAATTTAACCTTCAAACACCGGTTTCCGACTCCTTCAGATAACTATGATTTATTAGATGGAAACAAGACATCGGAAGGAACGTGAGTTAACATGAAAGCTCCATCATTCAGACAGGGTGATCTATATAACATCTAATCAACTTATCGGAGTCGGATCAAAGAAGAATAAAGACATCAAGACGTAGCGCTGAAGCTGAAATATCGCATGCAGCTGTGGGTCTGCTCAGAATAATTAGCCGGAACACACAGAAACGACCAGATGCTTCTCTTTTTTTTTTTTCTGCGTAACACCTGGTCTGGCGTTCAATTACGTGGAAAACAACATTTCAAAGCCAATCCGGCTCAGTTAGCTCGCTTTCGCGCGATGGAAATGAGACGTCTCCGATCAGTGTGCGGCTAGCGTTCACAGGAGATTTTACGTAACAATACAGTGAGACTTTGACCTCCAGCACGCTCAGAAGTAAAGAGCTGTCATGGCGACGCTTTGTGGGTCGCGCCACGTGTCAGCGAGTCGGCATGTCGGCACGTCGGTGAATCTGGTTTCACATCGCCAGCTCGCACATCGTCAGATCCTATCAGATGTCTGGTTATCGATCCTGTCGACATTCTGTAGTATGATGTGTGACTCCACTCAGGTATGTGTAACCGTGTTGGATGTCCTGGTTTGTACAGCCACAGTCTCTCTACATCGAGTGTTTGAGATATTTTCAGTCGTAATTACATCAATGCAAAGAGAGCCCAAACCTCAGCTGTGCTGTTCCAAGGTCCTGCTGAGGATAAGAACCCCAAATCCATTAATTTCACTGGGCTAAAACCAATTTGGCCAAATCAGCCTAATAACATTTTTTTAATGAGAAAATCCAAGTTGTCAACAATTTCAGTCTCATGAAATCATTAAAAATAGCTTTTTTCCTTTCACCAGGAAATCGAATCAGTCCTCCTACATGTAAAACTGCAGCCGAGGCAGATTGATAACGCTTCAATTAAACGTTTCTTTGTTCAAGCTAAACTGGTTAAAAGCCCGAAAAATAGTGAATCACAGGACTCAAATCACAGATATGTCAGACGGGAGCATCTGCTTGACAGCCAGCGAAGCTTTGTGCATCTTAAGTGATTATCTTACGAAACAAGAAGCATTTGTGTTGCCTTTTATTGTGTTTTATTAAACACATCATCAAAACAACACAACCAGCTGAGCCAATGAAGTTTGCATTTAACGATGCATCAATAGGGAAGCGACCAGAGGAAAACACACACAAAAAAGATGCATCTTTTCACCGAACATCGTTTCGCCGTCACTGAAACTCTGGTTAATATGCAAATGTATGCACAGAGGTGCTCCAAATCAAATTATCTAATCTACTGAGGGAACATGTGCAGGAGGACGGATATATCCAATCGTTACTATTTGGGAGTCTCACAGGAACCCCAGTACGATTTTTTCCTTCCCTGATTTGTCTCATTTCACGAACCAAAGTGAAAACCAAAAAAAAAAGAACAGTCTACGATTTCTGCAGTTTATTTATAGAGACAGTGACGCATTGAAACAACAGGCCCACATGACAGGAAACGCTTACGAAACCAAAACAGAAGAAATTCATATTGTAATGCTCAGGGAGTGACAACAAGACAGCTTCAAGCATAGTATTTTAGTCCGTGAGATACCTGGCAAGGACATTCAAGAAATGGATGTGTGACGAGCGTGTGTGTTGGTTCAATACTGCCAAACAAGAAAAGAAAAAAAACATCTGTAGTAAATGTAATTGGAGTTAGTGAAAAGCAGGAAGCAGCATGTGTGTGAACACTCGGATGCTGCTGAGCTCGTTGTTGGAAGGTTGAGACGAGGAGAAAGCAACGAGGAGCATTTGTTGCGCGGCGCCGCACGGCTCGGCTGTTGCTTCCCGAGCAGGAACCCCAAAAAACGCGCTGCACATAATGTTCAAACACGCTGCTCTTCTCTTACTCCTCCCTCCGACCGCCTGGGATTTGTATAAAAGCAGCGGTGCCACTCTCGCTCCCTCCCCTAAAAAAAAAAAAAAAATCCCCCCGATGTCTTTGAGGGTTCGCCGGTCTACAAACATGCCTTTAATCCATTCTATCGATTTCTATTTGACTTTTAAATTTTGCCCTCTGACAAACTTTGTGTGGTTTCTACATGTCTGCTGAGAATGCGTGGGGGGGCGGTCATTTACATATGAGACCTCCGCATGCTCAGAGAGGGGAGATAATAGGCATTATGCAGATGCAATTAAGTAAAAGTCAAATTACTGGTGTGAAAAAAGGACTTTTTGCTTTCACTGTGCCGGGGTATATGTTACACTGTGATGACTTTACAATGAACCCGACCACATGAAAGATCATTTCTTTCAGTTGGAATAAGAGCAAACAATCATCCACTCCAATCTGCTTATCATCTGTGAAATTGTGTTTAACAATCATCTGCAACTTACTGCGATGTTCATTCCTAAGATTGTAATTCGTCTACAGAGAATTTTATCAGTATTATAGTTGACTGGCTGAGTGAAATTATTGAAAATTAGATTACGGGGAGGTTTTTAAATTGTCTTCAGGTAAACTGCACATTTTTCCGGGCAAACATAACAACCACACTACATTTTAATTAGCCCGATGGCTTTCAAACAGTTTCAAAACTAACAAAGGTCCAAATTGACTCGAGGTTGTTTTTGCCCGAGTTCAGGAGCAACATAATGTAGTTACTTAGTTACAGAGTGAGGAACCATTGCTGGTGCATCAGCTCTCAGCTGTTCTAATGTTGCAGCGCTTCTCCCACTTTCAAGCACCTTAATTACATGTGGTTAAGTCACAGAAATCACTGGAATTTGTCCTCTCGTGTGATAAAAATAATTCAACAGAAGGAGCGGTGAGTCGACCAGTATGAGGGGAAATCCCCCACATGCCCCCCGGCAAATTGCACCCCGGTGACAGCCTTTAATGCATGTAACGTCCCACTCGCCCACCCACCATCGAATAATCTCCATGTTAACGGAGTCAAACGGCTCGTGTAATGTTCTTTAGCGTAATGTATCACGAGGAGTAATGCGAACTGGATTCATCACGGCAATTAAGTTGCATCTTTCCTGCAGCAGAAGATCATCGGAGTGACTCATTTTTTCCTGTTGAATAATTCCTTGCAACACTTCCAGTTCTTACTTGGGGAGGAATGATGCATCCAGCTGGTAGCGAGGCACAATTTGGCTGAATTTCCACACCGCGCGCAGCAGTTAGCGTGAAAAGCATAAGCTCGTTGCTCACTCGCCGTTATCGTCTACAACTTCACAGGCTCTTCACAGGGTTTTTTTTTTTTGTTCTCCGTTGTAACTCTTTGCCTTTTTACCCTTTCTAACACTGCTGTAATTCATCTTCTCAATTGCTTCCCCATTAAGCAACACTCCTTATCTCGGAGGCTTGCAGCGAGCATCTAAGCAGTGTATGCGCTGCAACCCTGACCTCACTCCGCCCTTGGGTTCAGAATTAGCATTTATTCAACAGCTATCTTCTACATGGAACCACAAACATGCTGAGAGGAGTATTTACTGGAGCCAAAAGGCACATTAAGCCCGGAACCCTCTCTGTGTCTGTGGCAAACCTGGGCGATTCATTTCAAAGTACAGTAAGGTCCAGGGCTTCACCCTAAACGTACAGCTGCCACTCCAAGCACCCCCTGATAGAAACCTAAAAGAGGACTCCATCACGAGCCCGTTCCTCTCAGGGCGCGCGACAGACGCTTGTCATTGTTGTCGAAATAAAACCCGGCAACACACAAGATTATGATGCATTACATCACACGCAGAGCGAGTTTAGAAAGGCTGTCATCCACACAGATCTGGAAGAGGCACGGTGAAGGAGTCGGAGTGAGCGTGCACCAGGAGGAAACGGCAACAGTTAGCAAACGAAGGATGAAGAAACAAAGAATTTAAAAAATACATTTAACCCTTTTTATTTTTACATCTTATTCTCGTCCTCCATTTTCTTTTTGAGGTAAACCTTTCAGGCTGATTTCAGCCAGTTCCCCTGATATAAACGCTAACAGCAAATGCATGCTGTAGGGGACCATTATTAAAGCACTCACAAAGCTCTTACAAGCCATCGCAATCAATCCTCTTATTGTACGCTAATGGTTTATCAAGACAATTTGATGGAATAAGGGTCTGTAAATGACAACTGCTCCTCGCCATAATGCAGCTTGATGTCACGTTCGCTGCTCACAATGAAAAACAGTCAGTATGTCGATGAAGCTGATGGGATGAAATGAGCCCCCCGGAACTCCTCACTATTTTACCTCTCAGGTTTGCTTTAATCTCTGCACAATTTTTTTTTCTTTTAACCGCAGCAAACAACTGTGAATTGGAGCCTGTCGCCGGCTGCAGGAGTGCTCCTCATCGTCGCTCGGCAAATCTCACAGCCACTCCGGAGCAACAATGGAACCTGTGGAGTACTTTAATGCTTTGAAGGTATGCACAATGCGTTTCATATAGGAGCAATATAGATCTAAAAGCATGCTAGTTACACATCTCAAGAGCACCGAGAACAGGTAGAGGCCTTTGAGTAGTCACTCTCTGAGAAATGAGTGCATAAATCCAAAGTTATTACGAACAACTCCGGGAGAAAAAAGGAGTTGGTCACAGACTTTGGTGGTGTTCCCCGGAAACATCGGGTGGTGCATTGCAAAAGCTACAAAACTATTTTCCAAATTAAAAAAGGCTCATTATGAGAGTTCTAGGGAATTAGGCAATCATTGTAGGACTTATCATCACTAACTATTGTCTCTGACTCTTTCAGACCTCCATGGACAGTAGATCCAAGTTACATCTGTCTGATGTGTTACAACAATCATTCCTGTGACCTGTTAAGACATCGTGGAAGAATGTTGTTTATGTCTGGATATCAGCGAAGTAAACAACTTGTCATTCTGTCATAGCACATTATCGCACCAGTATGAGTTTGCTTTTGTGTGTGCGTGCGTGTGAGTGTGAGCATGCTTGCACATCTAAATACTTTCGTGTGTGTACAGAGGTGAAGTCCATATGGTGGTCCTTGTTTTCCATCTCTGTATCCTTGGAGCTCATTATGGGGTAAAAACAAGAATGTGTAATAGGAAATATAAGAAGAGAATTTTTTAAAAGTATAAAACAATTATCTCAAAACAGTATTTCAGTCTGAGAAACTTGTTTAAAAGGTCCTTGAATAAATCAAGTAAGGAATCCTTGTGTTACCTTTGTGTCCCGAAGTCTTAATCTGCTCCCGTCCATTGTTTCCGTGGCCTCACCACGGCCCTCAGTCCAATTATTGTGTCTTAATGATGTACCGATTTGACATTTCTGTGTCCTCTGTATTGATAGGTTCAGCCATCAACTAAGTGCAAGTAAACTCTAAATCCTTTGTTCAACATCCACATTTAAATTCCGAGTGTATCCTCAGCGACTCCCACCCTCACACTGTACTTCACTTCTTGAAATGTCACAGGTATTTAGCTCAGTCATTTTCTAATCATATTCAAATAAGGAGCTCGAAAGGTCAATGAGGCATGCTCTTAACCTGGGAACACTACAAACACTTTCTCCAGCCGGAACGAGAAAGTCACAGAAAAAAATCCGCCGGAGAAATGTCAGTCATAATTGTAACCGCAGAGAAGTGAGCGACGCCGAGAGCGCCGAGAAAAAAAAAGGAAAAAAAAAAAAGCACAAAAAAAGTTGTCAAGGCGACACAGTGAGCCGGAGAACTTCACTTGAATCACATAAGTAAATTAGATAGAACAGCCACTTTCGGGGATTTATTGGGATGTTAGCCCGCCCATAAATGGCTGCAAAATGATCCAATTAACACTCTGGCTTTTTAACGATTCGGGCCGATGGCAGTCGGGGACGATAAATTAAGGGGAGGTAATCACATGCTGTGGCAGTGTAAAAAAGGACAAATTATGACATTTATACAAGATGATCAATACCATTATGTTATACGATTAACTCGCAAATGTATATCTTGTTGTTCTGGGCTGAATCCACACAGCACATCAACTATAGCGTGTCAATAAAACGTGTCCCAATCAGCTTCATAAACACTGTCTCAGTAATTATCCATCAAAATGACCAGACACATCATATGGGACCATCTTCTCTACAATATGTCCTTGATACAGTTGTGAAATTACTTGATGATACAGATAATTAGGGTGCGTTTGGACCAGGATGGTCCCAAGACTCGGTTCTTGTGAGTATTTCCAAAAGTTTTTCTACCTTTGTCATGTTGATTTTCAAGGAAATGAACATTACTTTTCAAAGAGGAGCGGTACCATCAGGGAACATAAACACTGGCACTCACAAATAAACAAAAACCATCTTCTGATATTACTTTCAAACTTCTCTTTTATAGGAACAGAAAAAAAAAATGTTTCCTTGCGGTTTGTTAATTTTAAAAGGAGACATTATCCACGAGGATGTTTCCTTTGTTCTCGTTCAACGAGCTGAGGTGTAAGGAAGAGATGTGCGTTCAGGCTTGTGAGTTATGTAACGATGAGACGTTAACAGGAGAACTAATGATAGGTGTTCAGAGTCGGCGGCTCCGGCTGCCGTCTGGCTCAGTGTGACTGTCTGTCTTTCCTGTGAAACGGCTTCAATCTAAGGTCGCATTAGCATTTACTTGAGAGCTGTCTGGGAGCCAATCGAAAGGCTGCTATCCCCAAAACAGACAATTATGTATAAAATATATTCTGGTGTATTGGCACGTATGGCTGGTTTATACATAAATAAGAGCTACCCTGCAGATTCCGAGTCTGTCTTCGCGAGTATTTGTCGGCACTTTATTGGGAGTATCATGCAAAACACCCAACATCTGATTATTTTCTTTGAAAGCGCTGCCAAGATGTGCTTGTGACCGTCTCACTTGATACATGCATTAATAAGAAGTCAGCGCTGTGATGTGATCATCAAGACAGCGGACAGAAAGGTTCATCTCATTACAGTCGCCGAACAAATTGCCTCCTTCCTTAATGTTTCAATCACCCGCTTGTTAGGGGAGCAGTTCTGAAGGGCTATTAGGTCTCATTAAATAAGGACAGTAAATAGATGGAGGAGCAAAGCTTAGGAGAGGTGATGCAGCGGCGGCGGTGCCGGCTGCCTGGAGAATACGAAGTGCGGGGGAATACGACGGGGGTCACGGATGATACTCGCCTCGAGTCTCCAGACCGTTTCCGCAAGCCTCCGCGGGTCCCGATAATCCCCGGCGAACAGAATCGGGAACCAGGGTGCAACTGTGCCACTTGTGTGTCCTCCACCTACACAGAGAGGCCACGGCACCATTACAACAGAGCTTCATGGGCACAGAAGGAAAAGCAACATAATGTGGATGAAAACAGCGGCGAAGCGCTTTGTTGTCATCATCGTGCTTCATTGGAGGTAAAATACTGAGCTATTCAATTTGTGCAGATTGTGCGCGCCACATTGTCAACAGTGTTAGTATTTGTCGGTATTGGTGAAAAGACACAACATTTTGCTCCCATGCTGGATGTGTTTTGGAAAAAACGACCGTAGAGACAAACCGGTGTAATGTCCAGGAAAAGACTGAGAGGAAAGGCCTGAATTAAGAGAAATTAGAATCAATAGCTGAGCTGCTGGTTTGTCAGAAAGCCTCAGGGTGAGAGTTTGGGGGGGGAAGTTTGGTGTGGACGACATCATCTCCAAAACGTGTTAATCGGTGAATTGCGTGACAGTTGACAGCTCGGTAATTGCTTCGTCAACAACTGCACAGAGCAGAGATCTGTTTTCCAAATCATTGTTCAGATTGAAAAAAATGACAGATATTGACATTTAAAGTCCTGATAAAGACTGTCTGTAATCTCCTACTGTGTGCTGACCCTACTTGGACTGAAATGGGAAAAAAAGAACAAAAAAAAAGTTTGTACAAACTAGCAAGAGAAGTTTGTTGTAAACAACAGGTCAGCTGTAACAAGACGTTTGATATGAAGCCAAATTACTGCACACATTTCCTTGGTAACAGTGTTGTCGGCTGTCATGTCACCAAAAGCGTCTGCGGCTTGCTATTTATTCATTCGTTTGCCACGGACTCATCTGCCATGACATTAACTACAGTATGCACTCGTGTTTCCCATCAGCGGAGGTTGACTGTAATTAGCATGACAGCGCGACGTGTCAAATGTCAAGAGTGAGATGATGGCGGCGCCTTTGTGCCAGCACATGCATTCAGGCGCGTTGGTTCGACTCTGTTAGGGTCATTTTCACCGAGGTTTTCCTGCACAGACACACGTCTCAAGAGTTACTTTGGACAACAAAAAATGCACCTCGTGATACACGGTATCACTTCACGGGGCGCACTTTTCATCTTGCGCAACATTGGAGCAGCAAAATTCAGCCAAAGTCTCCTTACACTGGCGAGAAAAGAATCAGTTTGTTATAAACGGTGCTTTTACCTATACAGTGGACATACACGGTGTGATTCACACTCTCGCTCCTCGTACAGCGTGTCGGGACACTCTTGACCTCCATTAGCGGACCTCTGAACGACCGTCCTGTACCGGGACTGCGTGGCGGCGGTGGCGTTCTCTGTTGAAGGTGAAACACAATCTTGGAGGAGAATGGCCGGGGATTAGGTGGAAAAGTTGCATTTAAGTGGAGAATTTTTTTTTCGGGGGAAGGAGAGAATGTAAAATGATACTGGGACAAATGGCTGACATATATCTGGGGGGGGGGCACCGAATGAATGGGGGACTCAATATCGTCGGTGCGGTTTAATATCTCAAAGGAGACAGCTAAAAAACAAGTGGCCTCCGAATTGATCTGGTGCTGAGCTGCGTGCCCTTGTGGCTGTGGCTGTCCTCCACTTTACTGCAGTCTGTTTTTCGGACACGCCACACTGTAATGGCTTCATTTGGCTGGTGCTCCAAGGCTCATTACACTACACTAATTACTAAACATTGAAAATGGCGCAATTAAGACAGTGATTACATCATCAACAGGCCCAGTGGACTACAGCATATTTACAGAGATGAGATGCCGGCTCAATCCCTCTAAAAACAATTACATACTTTTCGATTTCCAAGATGCTACAGTACACATATTGAACACCATTAAATATCCATTTTCCTCGTGATGTGTCAGCCTAATGTAATGGACAGTTAACTCTGTCATTTACAATTAAACGTAATCATTGACTACACTACACGCATTGTGGGCGAGCACATTTCTATGACACTTTGCAATTCTTTCTGACAACGTCTCCTGGTGCTTTGTTGCAACACACACTGCTTCATGGCATCATTTCTTTCTGTAGAGATAACACGAAACCCAAGCAAATAAGTGTCCAGAGTTGCTTGACTGCTTATGGGTTCTCAATAGACTTGTCTGATTAAATAAAGGTTAAAAACAAGAAAAATGGCAAAATACAATAAGATAAAAGGAGAAACTTTACCGAAATTCCATTCTTCAATAGATTTAAGTGCAGTTTTTTCCAACATATAATTGTTTTGATCTGCTCAAAATGGTAGCATGTTTGTTTGAAACATGCATTTGTGGGATGAGCAGCAATGTTGCATGAGGAGAAGGTGTCAGACCGTCATGGTAACGGATGCTTTATTTTTCCTCTTCCCTGCGTACGATTGCAGCTCCTGTTTATGGAATCAACAGACTTATAAATTGCCAACGTGTTGTGTTTTCCTTGGCTTTTGTACGAATATAAATTAAACAACACCAAACAAGAAGCTGGAAAGAAATCTAGCACTCATCCCACAAATGCACGTTTCCTACAAGTGTGGCATCGTTCTAAAACAGAAATGAAAAAGCTGCTTGGGGTTCAGGGAAGTGTTTTTGGAGTTACATCAAAGAAAGTAAGAGGAGCACATCAGTCTCCATTTGAAATTGCGACTCTCTGGAACTTGTGGTTGAACCTCAGACAATGCTGGAGCCACTGACATGACAATTTCTGATACCAAATTACCGGGAAGGCAGTTTGACGGGCAGGCTGTCCACTCGCTGAAAGGTGTCACAATGCAGTCCTTCCTGCAGGTCAGCGAGCAGGGTCGCACGCTCTCTGGACGGGAAGAATCCGAGCATCTGAAAGAACAGAGAGAGAGAGAGAGAGAGAAAGGAAAAAAAGAAGGAAAAAAAACAACAGTGGTCTTAAATTCTCTTCATCCCCTCGGGCAAAGAATGATAAACGTCCTGGTAAGAGGACAGTGCAATGAAACAACTGCCCTGTCCTTGACATCACACATCTCCCCACAGAAAACGTGATTGATTACATGTATCCCCTGCCTGCACGCTGTGTGAGGGGAAAAAGTGGACAGATAGAGAAATTTACAGTTTTCTCACACATTCAGGAACTTCCCATGGTGCAAATAACGCTTCTTAAAAAATCCAGAGATATCTTTTTTTTTCCCATTTATCCAACAAGGTCTCTCTACTCACGATACGTGATACGTTTTTTTTGAATTCCAATCATTTTTTTCCCGTCCTTCTCGGCAGGCAGAAGTCTGTCTTTTCATGTTGACGGAGGAAACACGAGGTTGCAGCCGAGTGACAGAGAGTTTCTCCTCAGTCCTATTTCACATTTCAGTCGCGGCAAAATGCAAGTAATAATTCGTTTTCAGCCCAACAACCCACAATTCAGCACTCCGAGGAACAGGCAGATAATGATACTGATTGACTTGCAAAACGGCACAAACAAGGGGGCCCAAATTTATGATCGGGTTCAAAAATCCAGGTGGGCACATTCATTCAGCCATAAATATATACACAGAGCGGACACAGCGGTCTTTTGTTGCCATCGGAGACAACGAGGAAACGTTGTGGGAGAAAAAAAAAAAAATCAATCAGCACATAGCCGCTAATTAAACCTGAAGAACGTGAGGATATGCAAACTGTTTACCGATAGATCATTCCCGCGATGCCAAGATGTCGTTACCGGGCTCTAAAGAGCGTTTCATTGACTTTGAACAATTTCCCAGTCTTTAAACTGAAAATAATTACGAATTCCTTCCCCTATTTAGGACGGGTACATATCTCGGGTAACATATCAGCGACGGCCCCCCTGGCGGTGTTGTATTTTGTGAGCTGTGCAACCTTGAAGTGGCGCGGATTAACGCGGCTATGTAAAAATCACGCACTTTGATGTCTTCATCAACCAGCAGCCACCCCCAGCCCACAGCCCCCCCACCCCCGACACACACAGACTTCCAAATTTTATTTCAGAGTGACTGACTTCCTTTGCCCAACAAGCAGATCCAGGTCTCACTGGAGCCCCAGCGTGGTGCCACATCCTAGTGACTGCAGAAAGTCAGCACGCACAGGAACCAGATCAAAGTGTGCCAAGGCATAAGGAGGCGAGATACATAAAACCCATCCTTCCCCGGCTTTATCCCGACTCTCCTCGCTCCCTCTTTGCAGCGATGTATGCCAGAGGGCATGGCAAAGCAACAGAGCGGCTGGGGAAATATTGTGTGTTTTGCTCAGGATGAGGCGGCTCGACTCGCAGCCGAGGCTGCGCTGCTCGGCTGCGGCGCGCCGGGGTACATTCAAGGTCTCGCTCGCGCGTTGCTGCTGATGTTTTAAAGGTGAGATCAGAAAAACGTGACAATCTTCGATTTTTCTTTGTTACCAACCATGTTTCTTGTGTCGTCTGGTGTCGACACGGATGAGACGTTGAAGCAAATGATGAGCGACCAAGTCAGTTTCTCCATAAACCGTATGAAACTCTGAGCCTGATTGAATCACTTCCACCAATCGACTTGATGAATTGGCTTCACCAAAAGGATAAACAGGCTGTTAAAGTCTTTAAACAGGAATATTTGTGTACATAAAATTCTTCTGAATACAAATCTAACAAAAAACATCAAACACTTTGTTTATACTCTGGCGCTGAGGTTAAAGTGTCCATTCTTTTAATCACGCTTGCCATTAAGTGGTGAACCGACACAATAACAGTGATTACAGGTTACCCTGATCGCACCACTGCTTTAAGATGTTAATAAATATTTCATCCGAGCTGCAAAACGGGGGGGGAGAGAAGAAACAGACCTGGAAATCAATGTAATGTTTTCCTGAGGGCTGTGTATTGATGGCGAGCCAACCCCTCCAACCTTTCGCTTGAGCCACTGCTTACCGTGGAGATTATTGCTCAGCGTGAAGCGCTTGGATGTTTGCTGACGGAGGTGACCCTTCTCGAGCGGCACAACATCAATTGTATTCAGAGGGATGTGCTCGTCAGAAGGGAACAGTTCAGAGGTATTAAGGGCATCCCTGCATTCGCTCCACACCGCCAGATAAATAAAGGTTAAAGCTATAACATTCAAAGCTCCCATCCATTTAATCCGTCTTTTGGATCTCGGAAATATGCTACTGCAGCATGTATGCGCGTGTCTATTTTTTTTTCGCTTTTGAATACAAAGCCTGATAAATTGCGCTAGATCTTCGCCGCTCCAAGCGCACGCAATTTAACCCCCGTCGCACCTGAAACGGCGCCGAGGTTTGGAATCGCGGCTCACAGCGTTGCGGGATAAAGACAATATCTGACAGTGAAAATCATCCAGGATGAAAACCAACACTCAGGGAGATGAGTTCGGTGCTTCTCCGACAAATGAACGCTCGGCAGCCATGTGAACAGCCGAAGAAGTGATTGGATTCAAAGCAGGCAGTACAGGCGAGATGTGTTGGAACAGTAGGAATGACAGCTTTCATTAAAGCCTCCGTGTAGGCAAAGCAAAGGGAAAAAAAGCCTCTCCATAATCCATTTTATGGTTCTGTCAATAATATATTGTCCTAAAGAAGGGCAAACTTGGTGAATTATTTATGTATCTGTCTTCCTGGTGTGGGCTACAACATCATTACAATGACAGCACAAAAGCCCTTAGCAGTGTTTGATATTGTATTGCTGAAAGAGGAGCAGATAATGGTGGAGCATAAGCGGAATCGTTCTCTAGTTTGTCCAAAAAAAAAAAAAAGAGAGAAAGAGACACTAAAGCCACTGAAAGCATGAAAGCAGAGCTCAGCGCACAAAACTGCGGAGCGACTCGGTCCTTTCACTGCGCGCCGAGTCCTCTGGGTCATCAGTAGTAACTAAAATCCTTCACATATCTTCAAGAAAAGATGCTTTTAGAAAATGGAGATTGTGCTCTTCAACAATTTTCTTCTTTTTTTTGTTCCTTCTTTTACTTTTTAGGACAAACATGATCGCATCTTCCCTTTGATTTTACAAAGCTCTCTTATTCGTTTTCCATAATTTACTGTTTGCTTCTCTCGAGGCCCATTTTCTGCTTTCTTAACGTAAGCGCAGCAGCATCAGCACCAGATGAGATAGAGAGGAGAAAATATTCACATTCAAACCGCCGGTTTTTATCCTGGTAAAGTAATGATAGTTGTGAAGCAGAGTGCTCGAATCGGAGAGTGACAGAAATGAGGGATGCTGATGTATCGCTGAGCGTTTGTGGGCATCTGCCCGGTCAATTTCGCTCCCACGTGAAGGAAAACAAAACTCGAGAGCACATTTAGATGGAAAAATCCGACTAAACCATCTTGACAGAGGAATGAAAGTGAAGGATGCACACGCATCTGGCCAAGCGGCATCCACAGGTAAACAGATAAACATCCCGCTTTAATGTAGAAAATCTTGAAAGCGCGGCAAACACGCACGTCCAGATCAATATCAAAGACTGAGTCGGTATTACAAAATAAAGGCATCTTCAGCTGCAACAGTGCAGAGTAGGAAAATCTCATATTTTGAGCATTATGAGAAACAGAAATATGAAAAACAGCCGTGTGTAAACAAAAATGTTAAAGAAAAGCCACAAGTGTCACAGGTCAAAGGCTACAGGGCCGCATGCAAAAGCCCCAAAGTACAACATCAACAATGATTTGCACTCAGCACGAGTAAAACTTTCCATCCACACAGAGGAGGCGTGAGTACAGATCGATCCTGTATCGTTACCCGTGTGGACGCTGGAAACACTAAAAGGATGACAACTTTTACGGCAACTTTTAGAGCACCAGATACGTTTTCATAGGCGGTGTGTGATCGTCAGTGTTTATAATGCCAGTTTCATTTTCGTGAAAAGTGGGGCAGCGCCCACTTCAGTTTTTGAAAAAGAAATTGTGAGATACGCTCCGTCCAGTCTGCAGCTGAAGTTACATTTATTACTGTGATATTGAGCTGCGTTTGAAGCCTCTCTGCGATGAAAGGAATATGAGGAGAAGAAGGGGATTTGCCGACCCGACGGGTGGATTCACCCCCCCACCCACTCCCCACCACCCTGATCACTGCAATAAAAAAAAAAGAAACTAAATTAAGCCCGATAGCCGAGAAAATGAAAAAAAAAAGACCCACCTTTTACTTATGACCGGGCCAGCGTTCATCTTCATGCAGCTGACTTTGCGGATTTGGACGCCGACGGCACAGGCGGAGCTGCCGTTATTGGAGTCGGTTCCATTAGGGTCCAGGGAGGACTCCTCGATGCAGGGACCCCACGCGGAGGCCTCCCAGTGGAACACCAGGCAGGGGTGGTCGTTGCAGACCCTCCACTCCTCCAAGGCTGGGCCTGCCAGGCAGACCTTCCCTTCTGGTCGCCAAACACACAGGAGAACACCGGGGGAGAGTGTTCAACGCATCGTTATGCAGAGCGCAGGAATAAAAAAAAAAGAAACACATCTGGCAGTAAATACAAACTGTACGTCAAATGTCAATAGGATCACTGCCTGCTGCCTGCTGAGTGGCAAAACAAATGTTTGTTCAAGTTAGCTGAGCAGACACTTTTACAAGTTACAACTTGTAGCAGTTTGGATTACAAAGTCACAGTAAAGGTCAGCGTGAGCAGTGCGCCAGGGCCCCGCACAAAGACTTCCCACTGACACCACAAAACGGGCTTTTTGAGCTTCTGCTGAATTGTCAAGCAGATGTCAAATATGTATTCATCATGTGAGCAAGGTCAGGGGTGGAGGGTCCGTACAACGGGAGGGAAAGAGAGACCAGCTGGTCTTTTTAAAACTCGACTCAGTGGGAGGTCATAAAACACTGGAGGAACCGTAATTACAGAGCGCCTCTTTTGTTTTTGTTGTTTTCTAAATGTCAACACGAGCACTTTAACATGATGCATTATATTTCCTTACAGAATTCATATTAATTAGCAAAAAAAAAGTGATTAAACTTTTTTCAAATCCACAGGGCTCCGCTAGGATTCTTTTGTTTTTCATGCTGTGTTTACTCTCCCACATTTGCTTCATCGCTCACTTCAGACTCGGCATGGTTGTGGTGATTCAGTGTTTGTTTCTGCATCTTTATTGCAGTGAATTTAAAGGAAAAAAATTCAACATCATTGTGTTGGTTCAACTCATTTGGACCCACATTGGCCTGTTTTGCAGGTCACTCAAACACAATAATATATAAGAAACGAGAGAGTCATACTGGGTCTTTAAGAAGTCGGGAGAGGATCGTTCTCTCCAGAGTGATCGAAGATTAAATAAAGAGCAACTGAGTGGATAAAATGAATCAGTTTGTTTCTGGGCGAGAATTCAGTGGCCTAATGTGTCCCCAGAATCACCAAGAGTCAAGTGATGTTTGTCACTTAAACCTCATTCCAGCACATACCGATGCAGCTCCACATTCCTCAGCTCTTCTGCCTTTAACACACACACATGCACGCACACACAGGCATGCACACGTAGCATCTCTGCCAGCGAGCAGATAGCCAGCAACACGGTAATAAACAACGCGGTTTGGAACCTGGCGAAAGCCGCGAGATTCTTTCATCAGCTGTTATTGCAGATATGCGTTTAGTTGCAGGGATTAATGGGCGGGATGCCGGCTGCCAAGGCTCCGCTGTCAGACTTGAAAACACAACGCGCGGCGAGAAATACTAGCCAGGGAAGGAGTCCCTGATAATGGATGGTCGGCTCAAGCCTCCAATGTTTTTTGAGATGAAAAATGTCTAAATAACACTCTGAAATCTGGAGGAATAACAGCCAAAACAAAGCCACGGTGTTTGTGAAAACACGCTGATAAAAACATGAGGGGAAAAAAAATGAAAAAAAAAACCTCGGGCTCGATCAATCTTTCTTCTTTATTTGCTGAGCGCAGCTGTGATTTAGCCTTGGATTTCCTCAGTTTGATTTGAAGGAACAAGAGGAGGAAAACCAATAAACAAAGCGCAATACGCTTATTGAAAAGCTGCAATTAGTCTCATAATTTTCAAATTTTAAACAAAATTACAGGTTATTAGTGTCGTAATACATCGCCGAGCCAGTAAAAGGAGAGTGGACTTAATAAATATCGATTGACTTTTAACTGTTTCTATTTATTGTGTGGCAATTTAACCGCCTCTACTACTATTTTCTCTTTCAAAACTGTGTAAGAAAGGTACTTGTCTGAAGCGACATCTGTTAGTATCATCGCTACCAAATTCATATCACACCTGAAGCTTCAACAAAAGAAGAATCGAC